>CM076575.1:86537403-86759892 GCA_034641835.2 Pinus albicaulis
ACCATCATGCCCAAAAACCATGTGAAAACCCATGCACAAAATCATAGGCATCCCCCTGCAAACCCCTAGACAGGCGAGGCAATTGTGACCTGCCCGCACACACTTGCATGCAGATGAGGAGCTATTAGTTCCTAAGGAGGAGCTTCTGGATGTGGATCAGCCACAAGAGGAAGTTCATGGAGTGGAAGAAACCACTCATGCAGCGCCAACCATCAGAGGGCGCAAGCGCACTACAGAAGCTGAGTGACTGGCTCAAGATGCAGAGAGGGTTGTAGGACCACCTACAGCACAGCGCAGACAGAGACAGTCACCGGACCGGTACACTGGATACATGGCTCTTGTGAGCAAATGTGTCGTGATAGAGCCATCCTCTTTCGAGGAAGCTGTGGAGGAACCCGCATGGGTAGATGCCATGGTGGAATAGTATGATTCGATTTTCAGAAACAATGCGTGGAGATTGTCCCGCGACCGGAGGGGAAATCAGTGGTGGGTTCGCGATGGATCTACAAAGTGAAGCAGGTGGCTGACGGGAATGTGGAGAAGTACAAGGCAAGATTTGTTTCCCGTGGCTTCTCACATATCGAGGGGATCGATTATGAGGAGACCTTTGCACCTGTCGCAAGGTACTCTTCCATACGGACGATCCTAGCTCTCTCAACGCAGATGGGGTGGCACATCCATCAGATGGATGTGAAGACTGCGTTCCTCAACGAAGTCATTGAGGAGGAGGTGTACATAGAGCGACTTTGAAGGTTTGAGATCTTGACATGCAGTCGCATGTTTATGAGCTCAAGAGCAACTATCGGAGCTGGAAACTGACACCGTTCTTGGTACACCGGATAGAGCTGATTCACTTCACTTGGGACTTTGATTCAAGAGTGGTGGATCTAACTGTGCCAGTTGTGGTGGAGGGGGGATTCTTGATCATTGTCTTGTATGTAGATGATCTGATTTTGTGGTGGTATGTTGTGATACTTTCATGCGAGGAGGATCTTGCTAGGGAGTTTGAGATGAAGGACTTGGGCCTCTTCATTGCTGCGGATTGGAAATTTGGCGGCGCAGTGGTGGACTGTTTTTTTCTCAAGGCAAGTATGCTCAGGAGATACTAGAGAAGTTCAACATGCATGGCTGCAAGCCTGTTGATACTCCTCTTCCTCGTGGCTGGAGGAAGGAGGATGCTACTTCGGCGGAGGTAGTGGATGCCACTGTTTATCGACAGTTGGTGGGGTCGCTTATGTATCTGGTCAATACACGGCCCGATATATGCTATGCAGTTAACCAGCTTTCACAAGCTATGGTTAAGCCTACCAAGCTCTTTTGGAAGGCGGGCAAGCATGTATTGCGCTATATTAGAGGCACATCGGGATATGGTCTATGGTACAGACAGGAGGATGGAGCGAAGCTCGCGGCTTCCGCGGTACGGTGGGGCGAGGCCGTCGACCGAAGAGCACATGCGGACTTCGTTTCGGTGTCCCGGGTCGACGACGGTTCCACCGTGCCGGCGGGGAAGCGAGATCCCGTGGCACTCGATTCGGGAGGCGGTACATGTGGCGAGCTTGGTGCATGCGGGGTTTATTTGGATGAGAGATCCTGTCGGATTTGTCGGGTCGCACTTGGAGCCAACCTGTGATTTATTGTGATAACCAAAGTTGCATTAAACTCTCGGCTAATCCAGTATTTCATGATAGATCCAAACACATCGACATCAGGTACCATCATATCAGATATTGTGTTCAGCGGAGAATCATGTTACTTTCATATGTTCCCACGAAGGATCAAGATGCTGACATCTTGACGAAGGCGCTCACCGGGAGAAAATTCGAATTCCACAGAGGCAGGATAGGGGTTGCAGATAATCCATATCTTGTTGAGAGGGAGTGTTGAAAATGCAACAAGATGATGGAGCTTAGTGAAATGAAGTCGCCTTCACTAAGTGGGCCCGCAGACTATTTTTGGCGCAAAGTCTATTTTTAGACTATGTCTATTTTTAGACATATGGAGCATGGTCTAGGAGTTGCAGTATGCTATTCTTGGATGATTGGTCGAGTTGGTAAAAATAGATGGACTTCTATTTTTAGACATACAGGTCGAAGTCTATTTTTAGACCGCCTGTCTAAAAATAGGTCAGTCAAATATTATTAGCCCTTAATAATATTTGGACTATAAACTTCAGTTTATCTTCTTGCAGCACTTCAGTTGGAGCTACGGATGTGGCCCGTGTATCTGACAGAAGGAATTACGCTATTCCTAGGGGTTTGGTGAGCTCATGCATGGTTGACTTCAGTTAGAACTCAAGTGGCGTAGTTTGGTGGAGTTGATGAGACAGTTGGTGGAGTTGTGTTGGAGTTGATGAGACAGTTGGTGGAGTTGTGTTCTGTTTAACTTAGTTGAACTAGTTGTGTTTAGTTTAACTGGCTAATACACTAGTGATGAGTGGAGTGAATTAAATATTATTTAATTCACTAATTATTAACTCATTATTCAACTCAAGAACACATCAGTTTACTACAGTGCATGGATAGTTCAGTGAAGACCAGTGGAAGAGGTAGATGAAAGGGTGAGTTTGCTATTAGTTGCGACATCAGTTGTGCATGATATTTGCACAAGCATTGGAGGAGATTTCCCATGAGTATTGCGCAGTTGAAGCCAAGGATATTCGAACTTGGATCTCTCATTCAACCAACTTGGATTGCACAATAGAGGCAGGCAATTAGTGGATGAGTTTTGAACGTGTGACTTGTTCAAAACTGAGCTAGTTTGTGTGTAACCTTTGGAGACAGTACTGAGTACTTGTGAGGAGTATTGTACTGAGATTGTTACATGTTCTCTTCTATTATAATATACAAAATAGCTGGGGGTTTTCAGCTATAATCTTTCCCCATTACATATTGTGTTTATGTGTGCATGCGACTGTTTCTATTTCCGCAAATTGATGATCAATTGTAGAAGAGGTTATGTGTTATGCATGAATTCAAATTAGTGTATGACCAGGATAATCTCAGTGGATAAATCTTCATTATTCAGCAAATTTCTACATGGTATCAGAGGGAATTGATCATCGGGATCTATTACAGTGATTACAATTTTATTTCGGTAGACAGAGTCTGTAACGGGCCATGTAGCCTCTGGATCCATCCTTTCTCTGAAAGGTGATATATCCAGTAAATGCCCTTACATTCAATCTCTGTGCTAGAAATAATTTGTTCTCACAGATCCAGAAGCAGTTGAGTTTTGAGCTTGGAATTCGAATTTTGCAACAGCTTGTTTTCTTGGTGCCGGAGTTGAAATGTCTTTCAACGGTTTGCGACTCGAATATGCTCTTGAAGGCAGTTCGAATTATGTTGCATGGAAAGATCGGATGGAGGCAGTATTAGAAGATAATGGGCTGAAGGAGTTTGTAGATATGGATGTCCAAAATCCTACTGATCCTGCTGAAGTTGAGGCTTGGCAAAAGAAGATGGCGAAATGTCGAAGGATTCTGTTGGAGGGCGTGAAGGATCACATTGTATCCAGCCTGCATGGAAAAGATTCTCCATATTTGATGTGGAAAGCATTGAAAGATCTATTCCAGAGCAAGAGCGACCAAAGGAAGCTGGCGCTCAAGGATAAACTCAGAAACATTAAGATGGAGAAAGGCGACAGTATCGCCAAGTACCTCACGAAGTTCACTCAATGCAGAGATGAGCTAGGAAGTGTGGGGGTGACTGTCGATGAAGAGGACTTGGTGGACCTGGCTCTCCTTGGTCTTCCGAAGAGTTGGCATTCCTATCAAGACTCTGTCAATGGTCGGGAGAAGTTGCCAGGATGGGAGCGACTTTGGGCGGATCTCATGCAAGAGGAGATAAGGCAGACTACCAGGGACGAATCTTCATCAAAGGTATCTGATGAAGAAAATTGCGCTTTGGCTGCCAAAGCAAAGAAGGGGAAGAGCAAGAAAGCTTCTCAGTCTGGTGCGAAAGACAAGAAGTAAGACATGTCCAAGGTGAAGTGTTTTCACTGTCACCAGCACGGACACTATGCCACAAATTGTCCGCATAAGAAGAAAAATAAGAAGGCTGTTGGAACTGAGCGGGAGAGGCATTGGCCTCCCAGTTCAAACTGGATTTTTCACTGATCGCATGCTTGGTCTCAAGTGTGATGGGATCAATATGTTTCTTGTACAGTGGTGCGTCATTTCACATGATAGGAGATCGAGATCTGTTTTCAGATCTATAGGAAAAAGATCTTGGAGTGCACATCGAGATGGGCGATGATGGTAGATACAGTGCGACCGGTATCGGTACCATTTCCTTTGAGAGGGGGTCTGGTAAACCCTTCGTATTGCAGGAAGTATTGCATGTTCCAGGATTGATGAAGAATCTGATCTCTGTGGCGATGTTGGAAGACAAGGGGTATGTTGTGGTCTTCAGTGAAGGAAAGGCTTTCCGGCGCAGTAAGACAACTGGAGAGACCCAGAAGATAGGGGTTCGAGTCAAGAACCTTTATCAATTTCAAGTATATGGCTGCGCAGCAATGGCATGCAAGGCGGAAGCAGTGGTGAGCCGGGATGATGATGGCGAGCTGTGGCACAGGAGATTGGGCCACCTTCACCATGGCGCTTTGAAGATACTGCAGCAGATTTCTACTGGGCTTCCTAAGGGCACTCTTGCGTAGTCAGATCAGTGCAAGGGGTGTACCTTGGGAAAATATGTGAAAGCCACCTTTCACGAGAAGGATAGTCGCGCCACGACGATCCTTGAGAGAGTTCACACAGACGTGTGTGGTCCTTTCTCAGTAGCTTCGACAGCAAATCACAAGTACTATGTGATCTTTGTTGATGATTTCTCTCGGAAGTGCTGGATCTTCTTCATGCAGAAGAAGAGCGAGACATATTCAAAGTTCTGTGAATTCAAGGCGCTGGTTGAGAAGGAATCAGGGAAGCATGTGAAGGCTCTTAGGAGCGACAATGGTGGTGAATTCATCTCTACTAAATTCAAAGACTTTTGCAGCGCAGAAGGGATTCGGAGAGAGCTCATTGCACCCCATAACCCACAGCAGAACGGGGTGGCTGAGCGGAAGAACAGAACGATCGTGGGTGCTGCACGGGCGATGTTGCATGATCAGGGCCTACCCCTTCACTTGTGGGCTGAGGCATGCAATACAGCAGTGTATGTGTAGAACCATTGTCCTCACAAGGTTCTTGGCATGAGTACACCGGAGGAGGCTTATTCTGGCAAGAGGCCTGATATTTCCCATTTGCGGATTTTTGGTTCTCCTGTCTACATGCATGTGACGAAGGATGCGAGAAGGAAGCTGGATCCAACTGCTGAGGTTGGAATATTTGTGAGGTACACTGATACACCTCACAACTATCGGGTGTATGTGCCAGACAGTCGCAAGACTGTTGTGCGACGGGATATAAAATTCCAGGAGGAGAAAGCCATGCAGTGTTCGCTTGAGAGGGAGCTACACTTGCATGCAGATGAGGAGCTGTTAGTTCCTAAGGAGGAGCTTCGGGATGTGGATCAGCCACAAGAGGAGGTTCAGGAGGTGGAAGAAACCACCCAGGCAGCGCCAACCATCAGAGGGCGCATGCGCACTACAGAAGCTGAGCGACTGGCTCGGGATGCAAAGAAGGTTGTAGGACCACCTACAGCACAGCGCAGACAGAGACAGTCACCGGATCGGTACACTGGATACATGGCTCTTATGAGTCAATGTGTTGTGACAGAGCCATCCTCTTTTGAGGAAGCTGTGGAGGAACCCGCATGGGTTGATGCCATGATCGAAGAATATGATTCGATCATCAGGAACAGTGCATGGGAGATTGTCACAAGACCGGTTGGGAAATCAGTGGTAGGTTCGCGATGGATCTACAAGGTGAAGCAGGCGGCTGACGGGAGTGTGGAGAAGTACAAGGCGAGATTTGTCGCCCGTGGCTTCTCACGGATCGAGGGGATTGACTATGAGGAGACTTTTGCACCTGTCGCAAGGTACTCTTCCATACGGACGATCCTTGCTCTCTCAGCGCAGATGGGGTGGCACATTCATCAGATGGATGTGAAGACTGCGTTCCTCAACGGATTCATTGAGGAGGAGGTGTACATAGAGCAGCCTGAATGTTTCGATATCTTCAGCAGTGAGTCGCATGTTTTCCGACTCAAGAGAGCACTGTACGGGCTGAAACAAGCACCTCGTGCTTGGTACACACGGATAGACAGTTATTTCACTGGACTTGGATTCTCCAAGAGTGAGGCGGATCCTAACCTGTACCAGATTGTGGTGGAGGGGAAGTTGCTAATCATTGTACTGTATGTAGATGATCTCATTTTGATGGGTGATGAGCTGTTGATACTTTCATGCAAGGAGGATCTTGCTAGAGAGTTTGAGATGAAGGACTTGGGCCTCTTTCATTATTTCCTGGGGTTGGAGATTTGGCAGCGCAATGGAGGACTATTTGTTTCTCAGGGTAAGTATGCCCGGGAGATACTGGAGAGGTTCAACATGCATGGCTGCAAGCATGTTGACACTCCTCTTCCTGGTGGTTGGAGGAAGAAGGATGCTACTTCAACGGAGGTAGTGGATGCCATTGTCTATCGATAGTTGGTGGGGTCGCTTATGTATCTGGTCAATACACGACACGATATATGCTATGCTGTTAACCAGCTTTCGCAAGCTATGGTTAAGCCTACCAAGCTCTTCTGGAAGGCAGGAAAGCATGTATTGCGTTATCTTAGTGGCACATCGGGATATGGTCTGTGGTACAGACAGGAGGTTGGAGCAAAGCTTAGCGACTTCACTGATGCAGATTGGGCAGGGAGCCCAACGGACCGAAAGAGCACATCTGGAGGAGTTTTCAGTATCGGGTCAACATCAGTTTCCTGGTACAGCAGGAAGCAAAGATCCGTGGCACTCAGTTCAGCAGAGGCCGAGTACATGGCAGCAAGCTTGGCTGCATGCGAGGCTATTTGGATGAGGAAGATCCTCGTCGGATTGTTCGGGTCGCACTTGGAGCCTACTGTGATTTATTGTGATAACCAGAGTTGCATTAAACTCTCGGCTAATCCAGTATTTCATGATAGATCCAAACACATCGACATCGGGTACCATCATATCAGAGATTGTGTGCAGCGGAGAATCATGTTACTTTCATATATTCCCACGGAGGATCAGGATGCTGATATCTTGACGAAGGCGCTCACCAGGAGAAAATTCGAATACCACAGAGGTAGGATAGGGGTTGCATATAATCCATATCTTGTTGAGAGGGAGTGTTGAAAATGCAACAAGATGATGGAGCTTAGTGAAATGAAATCGCCTTCACTAAGTGGGCCCGCAGGCTATTTTTGGCGCAAAGTCTATTTTTAGACTATGTCTATTTTTAGACATATGGAGCATGGTCTAGGAGTTGCAGTATGCTATTCTTGGATGATTGGTTGAGTTGGTAAAAATATATGGACCTCTATTTTTAGACATACAGGTCGAAGTCTATTTTTAAACTGCCTGTCTAAAAATAGGTCAGTCAAATATTATTAGCCCTTAATCATATTTGGACTATAAACTTCAGTTTATCCTCTTGCAGCACTTCAGTTGGAGCTACGGATGTGGCCCATGCACCTGACAGAAGGAATTACGCTATTCCTAGGGGGTTGGTGAGCTCATGCATGGTTGACTTCAGTTAGAACTCAAGTGGCGGAGTTTGGTGGAGTTGATGAGACAGTTGGTGGAGTTGTGTTCTATTTAACTTAGTTGAACTAGTTGTATTTAGTTTAACTGGCTAATACACTAGAGATGAGTGGAGTGAATTAAATATTATTTAATTCACTAATTATTAACTCATTATTCAACTCAAGAACACATCAGTTCACTGCAGTGCATGGACAGTTCAGTGAAGACTAGTGGAAGAGGTAGATGAAAGGGTGAGTTTGCTATTAGTTGCGACATGAGTTGTGCATGAGATTTGCACAAGCATTGGAGGATATTTCCAATGATGATTGCGTAGTTGGAGTCAAGGAGATTTGAACTTGGATCTCTCATTACACCAACTTGGATTGCGCAATAGAGGCAGGGAAAATAGTGGATGAGTTTTGAACCTGTGACTTGTTCAAAACCAAGCTAGTTTGTGTGTAACTTTTGGAGACAGTACTGAGTACTTGTGAGGAGTATTGTACTGAGATTGTTACATGTTCTCTTCTATTATAATATACAAAATAGCTGGGGGTTTTCAGCTATAATCTTTCCCCATTACATATTGTGTTTATGTGCGCATGCGACTATTTCTATTTCCGCAAATTGATGATCAATTGTAGAAGAGGTTATGTGTTATGCATGAATTCGAATTAGTGTATAACCAGGATAATCTCAGTGGATAAATCTTCATTATTCAGCAAATTTCTACAGCGTTTGTTATCACTAAAAATCGGACAAGAAAAGATGACATTATTTAATGTCAGGCAGAAGCATTTGCAGGGCTAAGAGACATTAGAGAAACTAAAGTATTTAAAAATCTCTAAGGTCTAAAAGGAAAAATCAAATTGTGCACAGAAGGAACCAGTTAAATGCACCTTTTTGCACATAATAATTCGATAAGTGCGCCTTTGCGTGGCTTTTCCTTAAAAATCTGCGCGGTCCTGAGAGTTGCGGAAGTCACTTTCCGGGACCACAAGGCACACTCCAAGACATTGATCCCACTTTTGAGGCTGCCTAAGGACAGTTGCCGAAGCCTCCTTAGGACCTAAAGGGAGCACACAATGGAATATATGTGGCACACAATGGAATCACCCTCCTCTCTTGGGTCACCATCCACAATGTACCAAGAGAGGGAAGGAGGATTTGAATTCTCCTATAAAATGCCACCAAGAGATGAAAAATATGATAACCCATTATTATGTTGGCCATACTTTCCCCAAGCAATACCAGCAGTGTGTGATATGGAGTAGAGATAGAGGGAACTCAGTTGTTGGCCATACAACAACTCCAGTCCACCATAGTAGAGAGAGGGATACTTTGTGCGCAGCTCAGACGTAAAGACATCCTTGCATTGAGACTTGGAGCTCCATAGTTCCAAGGGCCCCTTAGCAAGTGAGCTAAAGTTTCATCCTCATTTCCTACCAACACTCAATAAGAGGGGACGTAAGCACTGTCATTTGGATTATTGAAGTTGTTTGACTCTATTTAGAGATTTTTTTTTATTTGTTTTAGTTTTAGTTTAGTTTTTATGTTTGAACATGCATGTTATTTCTCTATCTAGTATGTTTATGTTTTAGCATGTTCCACTAACTTGCTTGAATCCATCTATTTTCTTCCTATGACCAATAAATTAAGAGGTAAAAACCACCCCTCTTAAGCAAGTGTGATTTGGTACATTCGTGCACCAAACACACTAACACAGGATTGGTGACTCCACTAAATTTTATTTCCAAGTTTATGTGGTTGTGCCTTTTTGCAGAGATCTTTGTCTTTGCTGTGGAATTGGGCTAGAACTGCCCCCTTTCTCTCCTTCACTGCTTGGTTCATCCGTAGTGATAGGCTGAAGCTTAAGAGCTCCAAAAAATTTACTTTTTAGGAAAATTGTGTGGCTTTCTTACAGACAGACGCGCCCAGTGCATGCGTTCAGAGGTGACCTTCGCACGGCCTTCACGCATGTTTCATCTTTTTCCGCGCGGAAACCAGAAGTTGGATTTTTCCAAAATTTCCATCTTTTCTTGCTTGTAAAAAGTGACTGGCATCCCATAATACATCTGTCAGCACTGATTGAGGTGCCCTACAACTCCTTAAAGCTCACTTTTAGCTTCTCTTAGTATTTTAGGTGTTAGTTTTATTTCAAGTTGATTTTCGCAAAGTTAACACATAGTTTAAGTAGAAGGCAAATCAACTTGCATTCCGAAAAAAATATATGTTTTGCGAATTTAGGTACCAAAACACCTAGTTAATTAGCCAAAGTAAGTGGCCCAATTCCACACATGCTTAGCTAGTTCTCTTTCACTTTTCTAATGTAAAATTCATTAGTTTCGTTCAATTTTTTCACTAGGTTTTCGGGACCATGATCGAAATGTCGGTAGAAGATCAAGTAATCTTTTTTGCCTTTGCACCCTCAAGTGACCCTAGGCAAGCATATGAACACTCTCTATTGATAATTGACCATCTCCCTATAGTTGATCATTTAGATTAACTAGGAAAAATTGAAAGTGGCCCATATCTGCGCATGTTTTTCTTTTGAGCAAGGAACAACAAAACATAGTTTAAATAGGGGATTTTGAAAAGGATCATAGCATATCCACACGTTCAAAATATGTTCTTGTTCACCTTTTTTTCACACACATCCACACCCTAAGTAAAGTAAAGACACCTAAAACTAACTTAACAAAACTCACTAAATTCTCCCCACAGGGGCCACAAAATAATTTATAGTCTAAGTTAGGACCAAGGGGGTAGGCATACAATAAGCCACCTTGGTCAATCTTCATCTTGAAACATAGAAGTTGACTATTTAGGGAAATTTCAAATCTGTCTATCTGCCCATGGCAAAGAAAACCCGAGCACAGCAAAGACCTGATTCAGAGGGGGTTAGGCTTAGGCTTAATGCGTGCAGTATCAGTTGGGGCTACCTGACCCGATTGATACTCGGTACTGGTAGCTGAACTACCAATAATCCCAAGACTCAAATGCTCACGTGGGACGACAGTTCTTAGTGGCCAAAATTAGGTCATCCTTTCCCTATAGGTGATGGTGCAGGAAGCACTAGATCCTCTACCCTTACCTTGGTGGATTTTCTTCGGTTGACTGGGGGCATCAAAAGTTCCTTCGGGACGTTGTGCCAGCATTCGCAAGATATATTCTCAAGGCCCAATTACATTTGAGTGTGTGAGGACGATTAGGTCTTCTAGGATTTGATTATCATATTCAAACAACAAAAAACCATATTTTTTGATTGACTGATCACATAGGATTAATCTAAATGGAAATTTTTTTTTATTTTTGATTTTTTTTATGTATGCGATCGGTATTTTTCTTTGATTATAGTCTCTATCCTCTCAAATATTTCTAAAACCATACCTAGTCGAGGCTAGAATAGACCCAATGGGACCTCATCGATCTAGACACCTTTTGGACCTTCCCCCATTACTGGGAGGGGTTCCAGGTCATTCTCCATTTAGGCACCAAAGACAGAACATGACCACCATTATTGGTTCATCCTTTATTAGGGCATCTTTAGTTGGGAACCCTAGTCGGTCTCCCAACGCCACACCGATGAACACCCCCACAGGGTCACCACACACCACTCCTCCCACAACCCCTAGCGAGTAGAGGAGTGCTACCCATTCGAGAAGCCAGGTTAACACACAAAAGGGTACATCACAGACAAACCCTATTCCTAACCAGAACATTGTGTTTTCACAAGTCTCAATGGCTACAACCTCGCAGTCACATTTTCTAGCTTCGTTACATCTACCAGATTTAACCAAGTTGACAAACGACACCAATGCACACAACCCCATATGGCCTCCCATGCCCACGAAGCTCCCTTCATACATTCTAAAATTTGAAGGGAAGCAAGTGGAAGACCTCGGAAATCATGTTATGACTTCCACCTATGGTGTTCATCAAACAACATCGTTGATGATACTATTCGACTAATACTGTTTCAACGCACTCTAATTAGAGTAGCAGCGAAATGGTATGTGGAGCAACCCTCTGCTACACATGGAACCTTTAGCGCCCTCGCTATTGCGTTCCTGACCTAGTATCAGTTACCCATCCACCACGATTCTGGAATAGAGTTACTGACCCACTTTAGGCAAACCCCCGCCGTCCTTATCTCGGACCATCTCCACGAATGGCAGCGGCGTCGTAGTTTGTGCAAAGCCAAACTCGACAATCGAGTTCTGTTAGACATGTTCTTGAAAAATCTCACCGCAGATATTTCAAAGGATGTGGCATAGAAAAAGCCCATATCTGAAGAGGACGCCATTAGTAAGGCCCAATAGCTCGAACTAATCTATACACAGTCATATTATATTTACAATATCCTGTCGAACGCCTCGCACCTGCAAACTTACAAAGAATTGCCATGCGCGTCGAACTCTGCATATGATTTAATTGGGTCATTGACCCAAAATCACCTAAGCAACAACATTAAATACCCCGATTACATGTATGATCTACCCAAACATACCACAACCCAGATACTAAATTCATCACATGCCTCTGCAAAATTTGACCAGTAGGGCGTCATCGTACCACCATCAGCATGGAGGACCCTATCCTCTAGATCAAGGGACCCAGTACGCAGATAGACATGCTAATGGAAGAGATCCCCCCCTCGCTCCCCCAACATCCATTTACAAACCAGGGACCGCAATACGTCCAATCTCCAGCACAAGACCCGCCCATGCAGAATAATGCACAGGTGAACTTTATGCAACCATCCCAAAACCAACCGCGCCAGCCATATAACCAGGAGATTCCAAATTATCCTCCTAACGCGGTTAAGAAAAAAGGAAAAAAAAGCCTAAGGGAAACCCTGGACAGGGGGAAAAAATCAGCAACGCCCTCCGCGATCTCAGACTGGAGGCAACTCCAACCGAAATCAAAACCAGGAGATAGGCAACCCCCAAAGGCAGAACAAGAGGGAAATTCTTCGGACGAACCACTCTTGTTTGATCTATGGTGATTATGGTTATTACACTCACCACTATACCGACCTCCCTGAGTTGAAGAAGCTACAGAGTAACCATGGACAAGGGGGATCCTCCCAACAGACAACAGTCATGCAAGAGCCTTTCCCCCATCAAGGGACAGTTAGCACGCATCAACAAACTCCCGACGATTCTGGAAAAAACAGCCACGAAATCTACATGGATGGCGAAGAAATGTTTTTTCAAACACGGAATCGAAATTACGACACCCCACTAGACACCAACGTGTCAGGGGCCAATACAAGTGCACCAACAACACCTTTCACCATATCAAAGATGCCTATTGAACCTTTTCCAAAAATGGCTAAGGGACCAAATAGGCGAGAAGGAAAATATTCCAAAGCAGCCCATAACTATAGCATTGTGGATGATCTAACTTAATCTCCCACCGCTATGTCAGCTTTGGAAGTATTACAAGCATGCCCAAAGTAGCAGAAAGCATTAATTTTCGCCCTAGGCGCCATCGACCCTGCCAATTCATGCCTGATGGCTTTTGATTTAGACAAAGCCACCCCTATGCTTCCTTCAATGGTCACCTTTCAGATACCAGTATCGGTCCAAAACATTACCATTCAACGATGTATCATTGACGAAGCTGCATCCACATGCATCATGTCAAAAAAAGTTTGGCAAAAGTTAGGGTCCCCCAAACTAAAGCCTTCAGACATCACGCTTAGGGCATACGATGGTCTCCCTTCAACCCCCGTCAGTCTCTACCAAAACGTCTCGGTCTGCTTAGACGGAAAGACAATCCTTATAGACATTGAAGTATTGGATGCCCAATTGGACTACAATATACTCCTTGGTTGGAGTTATATGTATGCCATGTTAGCCATCAACCCCTCTGTCTTCCGAACTATGATGTTCCCCCATGAGGACTGCATCATTATTGTTGACCAGTTGACACGTAGCGTAAAGCGGCCTCTAACAAATATCGATGTCATTCTACCCTATGTAGACACATATTCTAACACGCTTACACGGTACTAAGAATATGGCCCTGGCCTGTTCAAACTGTCGTCCATTCTAGGGTCATTCCTAGGTGATCCCCTTGTTATCCCAGAGCCATCATCTGGAATCATAGAGGCCCCAGTGTGCATGATGTCCACATCAAGCACTGAATCTAGTCAAGACATGAAGATGAGCAGTAATGTCACCGAGTCCTCGGAAATTGCAGCCTCTCTAGCCTATGCTGCCTCCCAAACTTCTTTCCTCTCCCCCCAGATAGTGTTGTATCACAGCAGGTCATGGCCATGGTGGTCCTGCTAAAATTATCATTTGAAATTCCAGTTTGGTACCTAGTCCCACCCACTCCGATGGGAGTCACACACATCAACTCTACAGGGTTAATCCCCATCAATCCTGAACTAGCCCCAGCCGTTCAGCAGACTGTCGCAAACATCCCTGCAAAGGAAGTTCTCGTTGTAAAACTGATGATTACGACTAAGAAAAACGAGAGAAGAGGAAAGAAGATGGAGATTCCCACCATGTTGCTCCATATGTGACGTAGTAGGACACCCTACCCACATCTGCCTAAATCTGGATGAATTAAAACCACTCCTTAGCTCTGTGGTAGGCATCGCGGCTCCAAGTCCCCGAAAAAAGGAACCTGCCACCAAAATCAGAGGCAAAGCATTGCGTACCAATCACGCATGTGCTATCTACGGAAATTATGGACACTATACCCATCATTACCCAGAGATTGTGTGATATAAGGATGCCTTACATGCCATCGAGAAATCCTATCAAGAGGATCCCTCCACCCAATCTTCTAGAGATGAACCTTGCCTTATTCTATACCTGCAAGAGGAACGACAGTCACCAGAAAGACTCACGTTCATATTTCCCCCCTCCTATCATACGCTGCACACTGTGTGATGAACATGGTCACTTCATCAAAGATTGTGCAACCATGGAACTCATCCATAGATGGTATCCTATCGAGCGTGTTTAATATATTGGTTTGTGGGCAACGTAATTCACATGTCCTTTATCTACCGACAACCACATTTTAGAAAAATGCCACTATATCCCCCAATTCCGCTTAGCGCTGGCCATTTTTTTCTCAGCCATAGTACGCCTCTCCCAAGAAGATGACTCAGACTCAGAATCTATGAACAGCTCGACAACCCAAGAAGATGTGACGAGCATACCCATCCTCTTTCTGTCAGCTAAAAAGCGACCAATGAGAGAACCCTTAGTTACCCCCAACTGCCCTCTGCAGAGAAGACCAACATGTGCATTATGTAAAATTCCCAATCATGTGGTCACCACTTTCCCTGACTTAGAAACGCTACGTCTTTGGTACCCAGTCACGCCACCAAGTGAGCAGGACGGGGACCCCATATCTAGGTTATTTTTCCTAGTATGTCAAGGAAATCACCATGAATAGCGTTGTGCCTATATCCCGACAGTTCGTCCTCTAATTTATATGATACATACATTAGAAAATAAACACGATGATCTCCTCAACTGATATAGAAGGTATATCACCCCAGGCCAGCAACCCCATACCCACCTCGACATAATGGGAAAACTGGGACGGCGCACCAACCAAGCATGACCCAGGTCCAACCTAGTATAACATGCAGACTATGCGACCTAGTTGGCCCCCGATTCAATCAGTGCAAATAACTAAAGCACCTAGAAAACATTTTTCGCACAGTCTCTTCTCTCCCACAAAGACTTCTTTGTAACCAAGAGAAAATCAAGCATACTTATTGCCGGATTTGTTCACACTTTCATCATACAATTAAATGTGAACATCTCCCGAAGCTTAGAGCGGCAAGAGAAGTGTTGAGTATACACTCCCTAAAAGAGCTAGACAAACCCACACCAAAAACTTAGAAATGGAAGCAGAAGCTCTCGTCTTCTACAATAGATCCTTTCCAAGCTTCCATGTCTAGGATGAAGAGCAGTGTTAATTCCCACACAATCTACTGAGTTGGCACGGTTGTACCATGCACCATTTTCACTGGCCATAACCACGAACCAAAGGCATGCCTGCTAATGGAAACATTCAGGCACCTCTGCACCAGGCACAATTTCCACTAACAAGAAATTGACCATCCTAACAGGAGACCCAACCTTGCACTCACGCAAGCTCCCATCACGGAGATTCTCCCCTCACCAAACGCCGATGGCACGATACATCATATACAATTTGTTTCATCAGATATTGGAACTAGGACTAAAGCCACCCCCACATCCCGGGATTCCAACCATGTTCCTGTCATAAAAAACCAAGGTACCCTATGCTTTTGCATTGATTTCCGCGAGATCCCCAATTTACATGCTGCCATCAAACTCCTCGATGATACCCATCCTCTATAACAGCGTCTAGTACAACTAGAGCTCATCGACGAAAGCTGACGACAGTCGCTGCAACACAACGAGGCCCACAAGAAACAAGTAAAAGAATCCTTTGACCACTACATCAACCCTCACTCATTCACCGAGGGAGAACTAGTCCTTCGCTATGATGTCGCAAAAGAAGCCCTAGAGCCAAGAAAGTTCGAAACCTTATGGAAAGGACCCTACATCATAAAACATTGCCTCCTCAAGGGGGCATACATCTTGACTGAATTGGACGGAACATGCCTCAGAAACCCCGTCAACGACATTTACCACAAGAAATTCTACCCATAAGGGCCAAGAAGGCCCTACCCTAGAGTCAACGTACACAAACCCAACCACTTTAAAATTTTTGAACAAAATAATTGTTACAAAATGTGCTCGTGTGTCACAATGGATTACCAACCCGACCCTTACTTTGGATTTTATGATGGAGCAACTAGATGGTCTCAAAGTTTAGCAACAATCGCTTGGGTTATCTATTACCCTGATCAATCACCACTCTAAACCAATGGTGTTTGTATCGGTTCAGCAACAAACAATTAGGCAGAATATGACACCATTATCAGACTTATGTGCGACACCCTCTATCAAGGCATACGCCATATACATATCTACCTTGATTCCCAGTTAGTAGTGTCACAGTTAAAGCAAACATTTGAGATCTGAGATTCACATCTATTTAGAAAATACTTGCGTGCAAAAAGCTTAAGCAAATAATTTGACTACATTACATTCACACATGTACCAAGGAGTAAAAATGAAACAGCTAATCGCATAGCTAACAATATTCTAAAATGGAATGCATCTCGGATAAACCATCATACATAAAAAAAATTTAAAAAAAAAAAAAAAAAAAAACATAGAAAACATAGATATCCATCAGCATAACATAATCCGTAAGAAAAAATAGGGGGCACACCATGTAGAGCTGCAAAAAATATCTCTCCCATATATATACCAAAATTGTATGTGTCTGAGTACAAAAAATAATATCTCTGACCCACCAGTCAGCCCAAAATATATAAAAGTCGACAAAAATAGGGGGAGAATCCTCATAATGGGTGCTTTCCTTGTGTACAAAAATACTCTAGGGTGGTACTCCCCCAGGTGGGGCATGTAGACCCACTACCACTCCTGGTACCAGCACTGGAGCTGTCGTCAATACGAAGACTGCCACCCGACGTAAAACTGGCCAATAACCCCTCTCTCAGGCCATCAAGGTCTCCAACCATACATCCTCGAGCTCATCCAGAAAGCCTCGAGTAGGCATCCCCTGGTTCAAGCGATCCACTCGACCCCAGGAATCCTCTAAATCTGCCCCCTGCCTAGTCAGCTCAACAACACAAGCCTCTGTCGCATTAGCAGCGATCTCAGCAACAAAAAAGTTGCTACCCTCCCCTAAGGGACCAGCCTCACCACCCGGTGCTCCACCCAGAGGCTGTGCAAGAGCTCCTCCTTGCCCCCCGAGAGCTCCTCGAGGTCGCCAAAATGTCTGGTGCCCAACCAACCGAGCCACAGGATGACCGACCTCGCCAACATCTACAAGAGTAACCAAAACTATGTCAGTGTCATCATAATACACAAATAAACATAAATACTCAATTAAATGCAGAAAACACAAAGACATACCCGCTGGCCCCCAAGCGTATCCAGCAGGAGGACCCATGTCTGGATCTCCCCGGAAGTCCATCCCTGCGTAAGGGAATGACAGGAACATATGAGGGTTGGCCCCAAACCAAGCCTCTGTGGTGGCATTCCAGTAATGTCCCACCCTACCCCCACCTCCTCAAGGCATCACGGGAGCCCACCTCCTCATGCAAGGCTCCTGTGGCCCCCAGTAGGCACCACCACCGTAGGTCTCAGTAGCACCACCCGCTCATACATGATGCTGCACTGGATGTGGGCATAGTTAAACATCTTTGATCCATCCTGGACCTTGGAAATTTGAGCCAACACCGCATCATAACAGAAACGAGCAAAGTCAAAAAAGTGCCCGGCCCTCAGCCGGCGCAAGACACCAATCTGCGGACCCAATGCCCGATGAGGAGTAGACGACCCCGCCAGTCGCACGATGGCCGCTAAAGCACAGTGCTTTCCTTTCATACAAATTTTGACTTCCCAAGATAACCCTGGAAATGTCAAGTGGAACCACATCTAACTCGACTTAATCAACAAAGTTTGCAGTAATAACAAATCGAAATATGCATTTCCTTGTAACCTGTAAATTGGCATTCTTAACTATCCAACCCAAAGGGTATGGTTTATGATGTGGTACAGTTTCAAGGTTAAGATTTTTGACCAAGTCTTCTGAAATCAGGTTTGCTTGTGACCCACTATCAAACAATGCATCAATATTTGTATGATTTGAAATCACTCTAACATGGACAATTCTATCCTTGTGTCTTCATTTGGAGTGTTTTTGTGACTATTTGAGGAACTAGTACTTGCTATGGATTCCTTTCCTCTATTAACCATGGCTACGATCTTAGTCTCAGCTCCTGAATCGGATCCAATATATTTTTATGTGGTGGCAGTCAACTTTTGTTTGCCCTTGTTATTTGGATTCTTTAGCCATAGTTCGAGATGTAGTTTCCAACAGTGGGATTCATCATGGCCCTCTTTGGAATAATGTTTGCATGTAGTTTTCTCCCATTCTTTCTTGATACTTTCATTCTTCTTTCCCTTCCATTTTCCTCCCTTCTCTTTTCCCTTACCCTTTAATGTCTTCTTCTTACTACCCTCTTCTTGAATGTTCTTTCCCCTTGCTTCAAGATGTGTGGCTTGCACACATAATTCATCTAAGTTGTTTGCGTCAAACATAAGGATAGTATGTTTCAAGTAGGAATTTAAACCCACAATGTATATCAAGAGTGTGTCTCGTGAATTCAAGTTTACTCCTAACAACAAAGCCCTCTTTCTAAAATCCTGGGTGTACTCTTGAACTATTTGGCCTTTTAGTTGCCTAAACTTTTGCCAACTCATAATTTATTTTTTCATATAGGATAATGGATAAAACTTTCTTTTAATGGAAGAAATGAATTCAACCCATGAAATGGATATCTTACCATGAATTTTCATTTCCTCTTGAGTCTTTGCCTCCCACCAAACTAGTGTTTCTCCTTCTAGCCTTAATGAAGGCAACTGAATCTTTACGTCATCCTCTTGTAGATTATGAATTCTGCAGTATACTTCCAATTGACGGATTCAATTTTCTAACTTCACTGCATTGTACATGCGAAGTTCAAACTTGATGTCCAACTTGAGTAATGGAGTTTTTCCTTTTGGGATTTTTGAATGAGTGTCGGTGGTTTTTGTGGTGGAAATGGATGATGAAGATTTTGATGAAGATGATGAGGATGAGGATGGTGGAGATAGAGGTGGCTTTCCTCCACTACCTTTTGAACTCTTCTCTTCATCCTTATTACCATCTGAATATCCTTCTCCATGTGGAGGCTTAGAACCTTCTCGTGCTCTTTCTGTAGTGAATGCATCAAACATGATTTTAACCATTCTCTGAATGTCCTTGAAGTCACTCTTGACCTCTTTTTCTTCTGAATGTCCATGAGTCTTTCCAACACCTAGCATAATGGCTAAGGATTCAATCTCAACTCCTGATGCTTGTACCCTTTCAATCACCTCGGCTTCTTGTGCAATTTGTACCTCTTCAATATCGGCTGTTGGAGATATAACTTGAGGTGCTTGAAGTGCAGCTTTGAGTGGAACTTTGGGTGAATATGATGCTCTCTCAACTCTTTTTCTTCTTTTCCTAATCTCAGGACTAATTACCAGTAGCTTCCCTTCTCCTTTCTGCAACTTCAACCTTGTAAGCATCACAAAATTGTAACTATTAAAACCCTTCTTGCACAATCTAAAGAAAAGCAAGTAAATAACCTTTAGAAATCTTGTGTTGTGATACCAACTTGATATGAAATTGATTGTTAGTTAATAATTTGCTAATATTAGTTTCAGATTTAATATGAATATGCTTTGGTTTTACTTCTTGTACAATGGTATTTACATGTGCTTATGATTGATAATTCAATAAACCTAATGAGATTAAGTGTATTTCATGAACATAAAAGCATGGAAACTAAATTTTGAACAAAAAATTATAAAAACACAACAAACACGGACAACTGAGTCAAATACACATGGTTTTGATGAAGGAGTTCACCCCTCCTAGGCTACATCTCCTTGTTCCATCTTCATAGCTTGGGCCTTTGTATTAGCTTCAATTATGCGAAAGTGTTGTTTACAGTCTCTTATTTCCTCTGCAACCTACTCCAATGTCTCCAAAACATCAAAATACACCAAGAATGACTCTTCCTGAGCCGAAATTGGTCGAAAACTTCCTCAGTTATGGAAAAACCAATTTTTCCTACATTTTCTCCACTAAAAATAGAAGTCCACCAATTAACTCCACTAAAAGTGGAGCTTCCACCACATTTGGCAGTTCTGCCAAATCCTCCGCTAAGATAAACCCGCACTTAAGTTAAGATAAGAGAGTATTAAAGTGTAGTTAATGGCGCGTTTAGTGCTAAGCGCTTTTAATGCTAAAACTGCGGATTATGGACTAAACTTGGATTAGCGGTAATAAATCATGTCTTAAATACATTAATTATTTCACGCAGGAACAATTTTTAGTCGTCGGTCATGGCGCTTGGACATGTGGGAGGGGGCTAGCCCCCTCCGTACCCCCAACTCTAGAGTCGACAGACGATAAGTATATGCAGTCGCCTTATGTTAACAAGGAACATGTGATGGTCTGGCGGCTGGTGTGGGCACTAGCCCGGGGGAGGTCGCGGGGTCGACCTTGACCTCCGCCCCTCCTCAGTCATAAAATTTTGGTGAATATAACTATAGCAACGAACTTTGATATAAAATAATATATGCGAATATATGTGTGCCCATTGATATTTTTTCAACCTTTGCATTCAACCTTGTATGAAATATATATGCACCAATTCAAATTTAATTTATACCTTGGATATAATAATAATGCCATCCAACCTTGCCATGGGGGAGGGTACGTGGTATCCTTTGGCTACTCCACGTGGCCCTTCTCCATTGGTCTGAAATTTCACCCATAAAATTGATAAACCACCATATATATAAATTGTAACCTTAGGATTAGGAGGAAAAATTTCAACTTCCCAAGCAACATTGGAGAATCTGATTGTGAAACTTGTCACAGTGTCATTGGTTGAAAATTAGAGAATATTCCATGAAGATTACTGAGGTGATAATTGGATTGCCTAGTCATCAGTCTATCACTATTCTACACATTTTTACCTCTTTGAAAAAATGAACAACATAACATAACTTGATCATACGAACGTGGATTTTGATGAAATGAGTTGCATTGGAATCCTGGTGACAAGATCTATCCAGTCGTTCTAGTTTGGAGAATTTTTTAGCACTTTCATTTTTGGGCTAAATACTGAGTCTCTGATCACCTTTGAAGGAGCTAAAGGGTAGCAAATATGGCTAATGATAAAGCTCTTGTTCCTTGAGGTGCATAGAGGTTATCTTCAGTGATACTTGTGTTTATGATAGTGATGTATGAAAGTGATACTTGTGCTTATAACAGTGGTGTATGGCGGTGATGTATAACAGTGATACTTGAAAGTAATATGATAACATTGACACATGCTCCTATGGCAGTTACATGTATTCTATTTGAGACAAGGATATATGATGCTTGTGACAGTGATATTAGAGTTTTTAGGGAAGGCTTGTGAATTCCTCCTTGATAGGCTTATCTACTACCATCTTATCAGGATCGTGTATGATCCAGGGTTGGCCCTAGGAGGCCTCATGTGAAGGATGATGTAATACCTGTGTCTCGTTATTAGTGTACTTTGTATGTCAACTGAACATTTTAAAAATATCTAAGAAGAAGAAGAATTACTTCTAGGTTTCCCCCATTGTGAGGTTTTTCCCTGGTCTCTGACCAAAAATCTCGGTGCCTCTATTGTTTTTCTTCTATTGTTCCTTTCCATTCCATTGTATTTTTAATGTTAATGTTCTCTCTATATAATTAATTATGATTATATGGGGTGAATGTAATATGGAAAAATATTGAAAAAAGTTTTAAAATGAAATTATCTACAACATAGAACTATCTAGCCCTAAAATTAACACCTTTTTCATTCAAAACCTTTATCAGAAGAAGTTGGTTTCCTCTGTTCTTTTTTAACACCAAAGAGTACTATTTTTATTAATTTTTCGCTCAGAAAAAAACATTTATTTGGGAAAATTACATCATTGAGCTTCATGTTCAGCATATGTAGGCTATCAAAATAGACCCAATTATCCAACAAAACTTCAAAACTAAACAACGCTCCTATTATTCTACTTGTGTATACTCGACAGAACTACGAGAAGAGAGATGCATCAGAAACCAGACATGAAAAACATGGACTAGTTATCAAGAGAATAAGGCATTTAAGGCAGAGGCTCATATTTTCCTCTGCTAGCAGAGAATTTTGCTTGGAAAATTAGATTTGTATATCTCTGAGCATGCTTCTAAGAGCCCTGACCTTGTCTTCCAAACATTCAATTTGGTTTCTCTTTGCCACAATAATTTCCTAATTCTCAGTAGTTGACTCCCTTTGTTGTTGTATAATTATCCGAAAATAAAAAAATTTCTGCCCACCATTCTGCATGTTCACTGGCACTCCTTTCGTAGTCTGGTGAAGATAATGTGGCTAAGGGTGGGCACGTCCTGACCTTGACCCAATCATGTGAGCGGTCCCTTTCCATCTTGCCCGAGCGAGAACGATGAAAGCCCCAGGAACCTGATGCCATTGAGAGGACATATGGACCACTTCTAACTGGCTTTGGACCGCTTCACCAATTTCCTGACAATCCAAGGTTGGTCGAGCAAGCTTCACCAAATGTAATGACACCTAGTGATGGGTAGAAGAAAAACCCTAATCCAATTCCAATGCAAAGTCCTCTGAAATAGTTGTGACCAGTCAGTGACTATGCATGCCTCCCAAAAGGAGCCAAACTCTGTCAAATTTCTTGCCCGAACTGTTGTGCTCCAACGGTATGAAGAAATTAAATTTTCACCTCTACGTTATATAGAATGAGACATACAGGAGCCTCGTGCAATGCAAAGGAGTCGGTTGCATGCCCCCAGGAGCCCACGGTGCCTCCATGATTACTCTGCAACTTGAATTAACCCTCACTTCATGCATCCTCGCCTTCGAGCGATTGAGCCGTTCGATCTCAACCAGGAGGATTAAATGCGGCTCTCTTGCAAAGGAAGCCCACATGGGGAATGCTTGAAAATTCCAGTGAGAAATCATAATATGAGAGATGGAAAAGAGAGTTCCCATGCTTATGAGGTCCTTCATCATAGGAGACGTCACTTGGCCTGTGTTCATATCACCTAGCATCAAGGGAAATGCAATATGAGCCCACAAACATTATTAGGTGCCAGAGGGAGAGTCCACAGGAGTCGGTGGGGGAGGGGGGGTGGTGAATAGAGGGACCATGGAGGGGGTGTATGATATAGAGGAGGGGTTAAATTCTATGTTCACAATTATAATAAAAGACTTAGGGGGGAATATAAGGGAAAATTGCATAATGAAATAAGGGATGGGTAAAAAATCATAGGTTTCATTGACAATCATTTGACCTTAATTCAATTGACAACTCTTATTAGCTTGTAAATCCACCTCAAAATTTAATGCTCTTAAATATGATAAAATCTAAAGTTGGAAAAGAAAGGGAGAATTCCATGGGATCTCTAAAGTAGTTGATTTAACTTGTTTTTCTAGGCAGGAGATGATCTAGTTGATCAAGAAAGTGCTTAAAATTCAAAGTGCTCAGATTAGCTCGAAACTAGTGCCAAATCTTAGATCTTGAAGCCTTGAATCCAACGCAACTCGTTTCACTCAAATCCGAAATCAGATGCTCCTGATATCGTGTTTTTTCCATTTTAACAAACAGCTAAAAAAATTGAATTTGGGTTGCAAGGATGCCCAATCAGTAGTTCGTACACTGATTTGGCCATGACTTGGCAGGTTGAATGGACCTCCATCAACCAATGGTTGGTAGACATTTGGCATCACCTGATTGGTTGAGGCATGGTCAATTTTCAGTGGTTGAATGTTTGTTGCGGTGGCCCAATGAGGGAGTGCCACATGGGACAACCAGTTTTTACGTGGATTAATCTTTCTTACGGACAAGAGCAATCTCCCTAGTACCCTAACGAGTAACTAGAAACAAAGATCCATTTGAATACCTATTTCCCTAGATTATTTGTATTTTAAGATCATTATAATAGTAAAGTAGAGAGGACATGATCCTACCTTGAAATCCAAACATCTGATGTAGCCCTTTGTCTCGTCACTCCAAAGTAGTTCTCCAATGATGAGTAGAACCTACAATCAAAGACAAGACAAATAATCAAAGCATCTGCAATATATAATAATCAAAAAGTACTAATCCAACTTAGTGATCAAGGAATCTAAGTATTGACATTATTCCCATGAATAAAAAAAACAATACAATGAGAAAAAGAGATCCATATGTATTATCATAAATTAGAAAGAGCAATCTTACAATTGGATGCCTTGATGTTGTACAGATTCCTCCCAGGGTCTGATCAATCGTTCTCCTTCAGTCTAATAAGGCTTCCTCTCTAAAATAACCAACATGAATTCATAGGCACAAAGGTGTGATCTTCGATGTGTCAACAACAACTCACTAGTATAGAAAATATGCACTCTATGAACTCTCTTCAGCTTAGAAACTATATAGATCAGTTTCTATCATTCATAATCTACCTTCTCCTAATCCCTGAACCTAAAACTTGAGCTCAATTTATAGGGAGTTTGAGGTAGTTTCAGTTCCATAAAGAGGGGGATGGATTCCTCTCATGAAGGTATTTGAGTTCCTTGGACCAAGGGATAAGCTCCATGAGTGGAGGGATAAAGCTCGAACTGGCACGACTATAGAGGCTTCCATTTGGGATAATATTCGACCAACTAGGCTTCTAGAAGTTACTTTTTCTTTTTACTTTCTTTTGGCATGGGGGTGCGTAGGTTTTAGTGGAAAACAATGTAGCGGTTGCCGTGTCTAATGGAAGGATCATCAGCACATGCACAGGGAAACACTATTACAACCGCGCAGGCAAAATTTTAGGGGTTTTACAGAGCTTTTCTCCAATTTACAAGACTTGAATCAGGAACATCAGTGTTTTTGACCTCTAATGGAACATGATATGGATGGTAATAGACCCATATGAACAACCAAATGTCATGGTGACAAAATGACGTGTAACAGATTTCCCCCTAAAGTGCGAAGTCTGAGAATTTTTCTGAACAATGAAGTTCTTTATCATTCTAAGGATTGGATTGGAGACGTCGGTCGGAAACCTATAAAAACATTCAATGAAAATATATATCATCACTGACGTAGGAATTCCCATACTCATATCAAAACGAATTAAATGTTCTGGTACAGATATGGCTTCAATATTACATCAAAAGTAGACATAGTATGGGCTCAACCATCTATCATAAGCAGTATAATATATCATGAATAATAAAACTCCTCACAGCCTGCATTGTAGAAACTAGATCCAGGGTCTTGATTTCCGCTTCTCGAACTAGTATGAATCTATCCATGTCGAAGTCGGACATGGTAGAAACCACTTGATTATCGGTCGATGATGAGAACCATTAACAAGTGTGAGAGAAACCACCAATAATGGCAATGGATCTCATAGTACTTCAGTGCAATCTATGAAGTGTGAATGAATGATTTGCAGTCGAACACTCATAAAATCATTCAATCGAAGGTCAGTGATAAAAACCTATCGTCAAAGACGAGAAAACTTCCATTAGGGCATGCAAATCCCAAGGTATTGATAGGATTCTAGATCAACTTTCTAGATAATGAGCTGATGTCAATAAAAAGTGATCCGTCGCAGGAAAGCATACGACGCAAAACCTTTAGATCAAGTTTTGAAGAAATGTTTTGCAAGGACTGACTCAGGGATGGTCAACACAAATGGAGACAAATGTTTGCAATGAATGGTTTATTGAACTTTCTCTTGAACACATAACGACATTGTAGATGGCTTGGCAGGATTTGACCTAAGCTAATACCCAAAAACCAGGTGAAGACTTTCAATGTGGTTCGATTAAATATTAGACAAAATATTTACCAACCCAGGTACAAGTGTGACAAAGTGTCATGTTCAAGAGCGACATGCTGCTTTCTGAAATAAGGACGACAACTGGATTCTTTTCTCTCTTTTTACCACACCATTTCTAGAAAATACCTCTTTATTTTTGTCAAGCTTGAGGAGGATCACATTTGCTTGTTTGTGTAAGCTCATCCTTTGGATGAGTCCATCTTAGTATTAAAATCGAACCCTAAGAAGGAGTGGTCTGGTCCTGTTGTGATCGAAAGGTCCTGTACTATTTAATTTTAACGAGTCCAGTATAGGAATAACTCGGCATTTTTCAAATTTTAGGGAGTCAGAAGAAAAACATAAGTAAACTCCATGGTTGTTATTTTTCGTAATTTTAGTCCCTCAAGCCCGAAAAAGGATTAAATAATGCAGGAGAGAACTCTATTGACCATAATTAGTCAACGTATACCTCTTTCGTAATTAGCCCAATTCAGTCCGGAAAAGGGGTAAACTTATTCTAAATGGATGACTGTTCATTTATTTTAATGAGTTTGAAAAATGAAGTAATCGGCTATCTTTTAATATTTCGAGAGTCTGAAAAGGGCTTAAAAGAGGACTCAAGGGTTTCACTTTTTCATATTTTTATAGAGCCCGAAGAAGTGATAAAAGTATACTCGATGTCAAAATATTTTTTTTCACCAAAATACTGTATCCTGCACAAAAACTCAAACAATTACAAATATATGTTCTCAAAAAGTAAAAATATTTAAATTTGACTTTTTAAAAGTAAAAATAAATAAAATAATAATATTTTATTCATTTAAAACTACAAAAAGGAGTTAAAACAAGTCATTTTCACCTTTTTCTTTTTAAAATAGAGCAAAGAGAGCTTTTGGCCAAAAACTTTCGGAGCTGATATCAGAAGAATCGACTAATCATTTCGAGAACCGTTAGAACTAGGTAATACACATCATCATTGTCTTTGTTTTCATCCATTTCATTTCTTACTTAAATTTTCATGACATTTTTTAGCAGGAAATTATGTTTTAAAATCCGCCCTTGGGGGTGCGTGGTTTCTCTGTGCGAAAACAGCGCACCCCGACGATTTTTTAAAAGAAAAATTGTCGGGCTGTCGCGGGTTCTGTGTAGAACGCGTGTGGAAAAACGCACAGTGTAAACACAAAACCTGTGCAGGCACCGTGAGTTTTTTTAAAAACCTAAATTTCTCCATAAAAAATGGTTCAAGTTTCCTCCAACTGATTTCTAATGTTTAATTTGTTGATTTAAATGTCTTTAATCATGTTGAAATGGCGAGAACGAGAACGTGATCTCGTGGAAAACGAAGCCATGGATGATCCAGAAACCATGCGTGCATTAAAAAATTGTGGCTTATACAACTTTTGGGCAATTCAGGGCATGAAGGCACAAATTGAGCTGTTGACTTGGCTTGTGAATGAATGGAACGTGTAAGATCAATGTTTCATAATTGGGGACCACCGGCTGGAGATCGAGTTGGAAGACATATACTTCCTCACCGGGTTGCCTCATAGAGGGAGAAAAATTTCCTTATTTGATACTAGACCGGGAGGTCTTCCCACTGCTGGCTATAAGGCTCAATATTGTAGCAATAATTCAGAGCTGAAGGATGGTCACATAGATATCAAAACTATTTTGTGATTGGAACTCAAAATAATAGCATTCACAGTTACCAGGTTATGCGGGAGAGTAGCTCCTCATGTGGCTAACAAAGCACAGATGCAAACTATTGTTGAGTGTTTCAGAGGGACAATATTTAACTGGAGTGGAATGTTGGCCAATATGAAGGGCCAACTGACTAGACCTAAAAATGGGAAGTTGACAAACTTCGGATATGGTGCCATTTTTATCTCATTTGCTCTAGAGAGGATCCCACTCCTTACGCCTCAATAGATTCTAGTGGATCCTGGAAGCCCTCAGGAACCTCAGATGGTGTGATGGGTAGTTTTTATGGCTCGCCATGGTGGCAAAGGTGGTGCAGTGGTTAGGTTTACTCTGAATTATTTCTTATGGCTCAAGAACCAAATCTTCAAAATTTAAGATTTTCCTTATGCAAGAATGGGCTATAGAGGTGATCTTGAAACATCTTTGCCACCAGGGGCACAACCAACAACGCTTCATCGCTTTGACAGGCAAGAGGCACAACCCATAGCACCCCCACAGGATGATGCAACAGAGGTGGAGCACAACCTTGAGAGTTTGAATATTGATATTCCTGAGACAGGAACTGATGATATACCTCTCAGGCTCCAGAGACATGTGACTGGTGTCCCAGGTCCAGTCAGGAGATTTCTGCACAAAGTGACGCGTGCAATAGTTTGTTATCATGACCATAATCATGGATAGATGATGGTCAACGTAGATCAAAATTTTGTTTTTTGTATCAATATATTTTATATCATAAGGTGTTTGAACCTATGATCACAGATGATGTAATATTTTTTGACACAAACTTATCTATCCTAATGATATTACTACTTTCGTTCTCTAAGTATATTTTTCAACATGGATTGAATTTTGTTTTGATTTACTTTGTTAATGTTGTAGATGTCTATTTAAAACTTGATTAGCTAATGCATCATCCAATGTGTTTAAATTTCTTGAAATATGTTGATATTCGATATAATCAAATTGTCTTTCCAAGAGACGAACCTTCAAAAATAATCTTAACAATATTGGATTTCTAATAGCATAAAATATGTTTAAATGTAATATTGTGAATCTAACCCAACGATAAAACATCGAATACCAAATGTAATGGCATCAGATAATAACTAAATCACTGCACTATATTTTTCAATATTGTCCATTGTTTGACCAAGGCATATCCCATGAGTAGAGACTAACTCATCAGTGGGTGAATAGATAACCTAAGCCGCGGAAGAGATGATTTGTGTACTACGAAGGGCACCATCAGCAAATCCAATGTAAGTTTGAAGGGATATCGAAATCTGCAATATCAAGAGTAATCAAGATAAGCAGCGATAGTAGTAACATCAAAAATAATTAATCTAGGCAAACTTGTCTAATGTAAGGAACACCATTCTAAAATGTAACTAATGTACAAGGGGAATCTTCACACGGAAATTCATGGATAATAACTCTTATGATAAAGACCATTTTTGGGTTTATCTAATGAGACCCTGTCCTAATCAATTAATTCATAGGGTCCTTTTGCAAGCACACACTTAACAATATAGGGACCATGCCACATCGGTTTGAATTTAGCAGCACCTAGCTTATCGTTAGTTTGATCATATACTAAAACTAGGTCACCTTCTGAATGAATGCGAGGGTTAACACTTTGATCATACTGAGCTTTAACACGTTTCTTCTGAGCTTCGACAACTAATGCAGTAGTGCGACGAGTCTAATCTAATTTTTCTAAGTATAGAAAGTGTTTCTTCTCTTTAGAGGTAGCTGGTAAAAACTCAATGGCTAATTTGAGTGACGGTATTTCACATTCAATTGGTAACACAACTTCTAAACCATAAACAAGTTGAAAACGAGTGAACCAGCTTGTAGCAGTTTTTGCAGAGGTACGAGATGCCCATAATGCCAAAAAATTCATGGTGTGTCAATTAGATTTATGAGTCTCAGCAATATATTTAATCATGGTGGTCAAAACCTTGTTGACAGCCTCAACTTGACCATTAGCCTATGGGTAATATGGTGTAGAATTATCATGGTGTAGGCCAAGTTGATCAGAAAGTTCGATCATCAAAATATTTCGAAAATGGATCCCATGGTCTGTAATGATAGCTTGAGGGACACCGAATCGATCAATCACATGATTGAATATGAAAGTAGTTGCATTTTTTCCATCAATCGTGAATGTAGGCATCGCCTCAGCCCATTTGTAAAGTAATCTACGGTGAGAATAATATACCCACATTACATGTAATGAAATCGAAGCCCCATTTGGAAAAAGGACCAACAACAATGATTGGGTGAAGAGGAGTTGGAGGTGCATGCATCTTTCGATAAAAAATGTGGTAATTGTGGCATTTTCATACCGCAATAATTCAATATTTGAATAAAGACGGCCAAAAATAAGCAGCGCGCAATATATTTTGGGTTGTGGCAAACCCAGACATATGACCACAACATGCTCCAGAGTGTTAATCATTCAAAACCTTTTCAGCCTCTTCATTAGTTATACATCGCCGAAACATAGAATCAGCACCACGACAATAAAGAGTGTCCCCAACAATATTGTATTACTGGGATTGGTACCCGATTCTCCGTTGATCTGATCATGAAAGCTCTGGATGAAAGGTTTGGGTCTGAAGATATATCATGATATCTCCATACTAGGGATCCAAAGTACTGATTGGAAAAAGAGATTCATCCACGATAGGATTATCTACCACTGTTTCAGATTCAGTATTGGAAAAGTCACACATAAGATTGGAAAACACTAGTTATTTCTTAGACTTGAACTTCTCGAACTCGAAATCAAACTCTTGAATGATAACAATCCATTTGGAGTATTTTCCCCCGAGAAATGTTTTTGTCAATATATACATCATTGGGTTGCAGTTAGATATCGCTGTGGTTTTGCGTAATAGTATGTAATGATGAAATCGTTGGACAACTTGAACTGCCGCCAAGGCCAATTTCTCCACATGTGAATACTTGATTTCCATCAGGTTGAGATTCTGACTTAGGTAATAGATCACATGATCATTGTTATATTGATCTTCCTGAACCAAGACCATTCCAATCGTGGAATCAAAGGCAACTAATTATAAAAAGAAATCCTGGTGGTAATTGGGCAGATGCAATAATGGTTCATGGTTCAACACGTTTTTAAGTGCATCAAAAGATTTATTGGAAATATCATCCCAAATAAATGGAACATCTTGTTTCAACAACCGGGTAAAACCTTTTTTTAACTCTACATATTTCAGGATAAACCTACGTAAAAATTTTGCTTTCCCCTGCAAACTCTGGAGTTGGCGAAGAGTGGAAGGAGGAGGTAAGTTGATGATAGCCTCAACCTTCGATGGATCGACACCAATGCCCTCTTTCGAAATGACGAATCCAAGTAAATGTCCTAATTGTACACAAAAAACACATTTGTGTGGATTCAAACAAATTTTGTAATGCCTAAATCTCTTGAATATAGCACGTAACTGCGTAGGATGATCTTCTCTGCGTAAAGAATGAGCACATAAGTCGTCCAGGTAAGGTTGTACAATATGTTTGATATTGTGAAACGCATAAGAAATAGCTCTTTGAAAAGTTACACCAACATTTTTCAATCCAAAAGGTAACTTACAATATGAAAACGTGCCCCAAGGACATATAAATGTTGCTTTAGGTTGATCGGAAAGGAGCATGTTGATTTGATTGTAGCCAGAAAAACAATCCATAAACAAGAATATTTTGTTTCCGCCACAATCATCAACAATTTGATCAATATAGGGTGTAGGATAGTTGTCTTTTGGACAAGCCTTTTTAATATCCCGATAATCGATGCATACTCAGATAGTCCCATGTTTTTTTGTTACAGGAACTATGTTAGATACCCAATCCGTCAAAGGAATAGGATAAATAAATCCTGCTCGTAATAGTTTCTCAACTTCAGCTTTAATTGTTGCAGCTTTTCTCGAATTTATTGGACGTAATCTCTATCTAATAGGTTTAGAATCTAGGTATGTCTTGATTTCATGAATAAAAATCTTAGGATCGATATCTGGCATCTCTTCGTAATACCAGGCAAAAATTTCTCAGAAATATTTAAATAGGTCTTTGTAAGTTTTAATCTAATCAATCGAACAAGAAGCACCTATATGAATGTTTTCAATAATTCCAGGTTTGATTAATATGTCAATAGGAATAGTTGTAGAAATATTTCCCAAATTTGTCTCACAATTTGAATGTGTGATCGATGTTGGATTCTGAGGTTCTTGGACATAATCAATTGTAAAGATAGATGAAAATCATTTTCAAGTTTATCAAGATCAGGAAAAAAAGAATATAGATGATGAAGATAGTCCCATGGTAATTCATCTGATGACAAAATTTCTCGAATGATTTCATTTGTTGCAAATACATGTTGAAAGGGACCTAGAAATTATGTCAAAGTTGAGCTTGATATAGAAGATGATTCTTCTCTGATCACATTCACGTGATCGGTAGAAGATGATGTGGTGTCAGAATACAATTGTACTGCTACATATCCTGATTCAAAAGGACTTAAAGGCATCTTGCCATTATAAGAGTCCAATTCCGATTCTAAAGAGCTCACTATTTCAGAGCAGACCTTAAGGAAGAAAATGTGGCCTTGAAGGAGAACAACCTCAAAATGCAGAAATAACATGAGGAGTGGCATGAGAAATCGGCCCGCATTATGAAAAAGAAGTAGGATCAGATAGACCATCTAAAGAAGAAGAATGAAATGTACAAGGGTCAAATTCAGGTGGGGTCTAGTCGGGCCCAGTTGGATCATCTGGCCGCAGTAGATGCAACCCAGGAGAACAATTGACTCTCTATTTCAGAGGCTGCCACATTTTTGCTTGCATAGGGACATGCAAGATTTTTGGTGTGGGGGAGATGTTAAGTCTCAATTTTGCCTATTTTTGACAACTTTCCCAAGCCTTACCTCCCCTATTTTTGAACTCCTTCCACCCCTAATTATTCTTAGTTCAGCTATATTGTTTAATTTTGGCTAAAAGGGTACTGTAAGCTTAAGGTATGTCAAATTAACATAATAAGTCTCATTTTTCCTTGAACTTTAGGTATTCTTTGATCTAGTTGTATATTTATTGAATTACCACTCCAATTGATCTAGAATTCATGTGCAGACTTGTTTTGATTTGAAACAGCCCGCAAATTCTTGAAGACGGCTCGTGCGGCCACATTTCCTACAAAAGCTCGGAAATTCCTGCAGATGCCTCGCTTTCCTGTAGACATTGATTTCCTGCAACCATCTTGATTTCCTGCAATGAAATCAGTGGTTGAATAGGTTCTACTTATTTCCAGATCTAGCAAGAACATGGGTTTTGTGGGGAATTTGTCGCACTTGGAGGCTGTCCTATTGGCTTCTTCAAACCTCCTTTTGAAACAACCCAAACCTACAGATTTCTTCTCATGACCACATGAGGAGGTAGCTTCAGTTATGTAACAGAAATCATCTAATCCATGCTTTCAGTCATGGATTAGACTCAATAGAAGCTAATTTTGATTATCTGGACCTTTATTATTGGATGATAGCTTAGATTAGTAATTTTCCTTATTCGAGCCAAATATGGGCTTTCGAGATGGTATAAAACCATATGTATTTAATATTGTAAAGGATTTTTGGGTTGGGATTCTTGTTGATAAGAAATATATCAGATTGTACTCGGATATATATTTTCATATTAATACAATATCTTATGTTTTGTCTACTTTTCTAAGCAGACTCTTCGATTTTTGAAGGGGTTGTGAGTGAGGGAGGTCCCCCTTCGCTCACAACTCTTGCAGACCAGTGTGTGTGTATTTAATTTTTTTTTTATGCAGCAATAATTCTTTTACACAGCTAAGTCACTCTTTCTAAAGTTTCAACAACAGTTTTTTAATTGATTAAATGATTAATTTTCTTATGTTAATGTCTTAATTTCATTTGATCAAAGATTGGATATATGTTGTCTAAGTTGGTTTCTTGATTGTTTCAATTTGATCTTTTATCTTTTCATGGTCAATATCAGCAGTACCGAGAGTTGTAGAGGGATGTTGTAGTCCACTCCATAGCCTTTGCTGCTAAGCATTGATGTAGGAAAGAGGCATTAGTTTGTGTGTGTGTGTATGAATAGTTAATTTATGAACACTTGTAGTAATAAGCCTGCATATATTTTTCATAATATCTCACAAGCTTACCTACCCTGGGTTGACAATTTATGATTGGAAAATTATAATTCTATAATTTGACTCAGCACCAAGATAATTTTGAGAGAGGTTGGGTGATGCTGAAATGTCATTGGCAGCCATTAAAGCCTAAACTAGAGGATTAGTTAGAAAAACAGATTTAGGAATTTTCCCTAAAAGAAAACAGAAGTAAGAAGTTGTCTACTGAAGAGTGGAAGCACAAGTATATTTTCACATAAGTACATGAGATCTTCTTTGTAAACTTTGCGCATGAATTGCAGAAGTGGTTGTCAAGATTAGTAGAATTCCAAACCTGTTGGAAGGATGATCAGGTCACACAGTGGACCCCTAAATTAATACAGCATTTGGAAAATACTGATAAATCCTTTACTTGAACTGTAGATCACTGGGTCGACAACATCTTGGGTGAGTTTGTGATAGAGTTTGCAGTCGATCAGTATGTATCATACTCTGAAGCGGAAAGGAGATTTTTCAAGGGATTGAGAGGTAAATTCTTACAAACCTTGCGCTTGTTGATTAAGATGTTATTGTGTGAAAAGGGTATTTTGTGCAGCCACATCGAGTGAATGACCCCTAATCAAATCGAAAGCACCATGCGCAGCGGAAAATATTATCGGATCAGTCAGAGAGGGGACAGATGTATACAGTCCTCTGAGAAACTCACCTAATATAAACGAAAGCAGGGCTACACACACTGGAAGTAGCCCTCCTGCTACGCCACCATCAAACTTGTGTAGGGGTAAGACTTCTCCTACCCCGTCATCGCCCCCACCTGTGGAAGATATGGTTGGTCACATGAAACTACCTACCTTTAAGAGTGTGGGGGATGAGGGTATGGAGAAATTTTGGTTTGTGGCGAATGCGGTGTAGACTATGCAAAATGTTAATACTGATTTTGTCAAGAGAGCGTAGTTGGCTATGGAATTTGAAGGTCGTGCTTTAGATTGGTTCATGGGATACCTTGCTCAAAATGTAGATCCAACGGTTCAACAGATTAAGGATGCCCTAAAGAAATAGTTTCGGAAGCCAAAGTCCTATTCTCAATACGTAATAGAATTGAAATATTTTAAGCAAGGGCCAAAGGAATCAGTTTGGGAAGCTGACTAGAAACTGAAGCAAACCATCAGCAGTGGAGGATTTGTTTATGATGATAAAAAACATAAGGAATGGTTCATTGCCATGATTTTTCCACATCTGCATGGGCCTATGGGTTAGTAGAAGATTGATTCTCAGGAAGAAGCCCTGGAAATTACTATGAAACTAGAATTTGCGCCTAGAGACAATGCTCAATTTGGAGCGCTGCAAATTCAAAGACAATTCGAAGCTATGCACTTAGAAATTCAGAATTTACACAGAGACTGGGGTAAAGAAGTTGGCGCATATTTTTGTTGCATACGATGCAAGGGATCTGGCCACACCAAAGATCAGTGCCCTCTACTCTCAGATTATTTGCAAGTTGGGGGATTGAATCCACTGTGCCCCAGGGATGTTGTTGGGCCTAGTACCCTCACACTATGGTGCACTGATTGTAGGGTGGTTGGGCGACATTATATAGACCATTGCACATGGTTAGGTGCCTATGTACCAGAATTGAAGCAAAAATGGTGCAGATTATGCTCTTCAGTTGGTCACGATGAGCACCACTGCAGAACGTTTGACCTAATTATATGCAATGCGAACCTTTACAGAGTGCAGGTCGACCCATCGTTGCCATCATCTCACTCTGGATGAGGAGGCTCCCCATCAAGAGGACAGGGAGGGGGGAGTGGTGGAGGCGCAGGTCGAGGGAGAGGGAAATTAATTTGATATAACTATGGAGGTGTTGGACACTATGCACATGACTACCCAAACCCTGTGCGAAAATCCTGCAGGTACTATAAGCAATTTGATCATTTAATTGAAGATTTTCTAGTGTTAATAGCTAATATGCAGGAAAAGAAGCAGACACCTACACAAAACATACATATGGTTAAAGCTAAACCACGCAACCCTACGCAGTGGTGTTGCCACCAGGGGAAATGAGGAAAAGGTTTCAGCAGAGCCCCTAATTAGAAAGGTGTCTGACAAGAAGGAAGGGCTCAACCTACAGAAAGAAAAAGAGATTTTCATTGAGGCCAGGAAGGATTTTGCTGATGTAGGAGCGTCCATGTCAAGGACTGCCATGGAACCAAAGGCTGATGATGAAGTTAAACCATTTATACAAGCCTGTATTAAGCTATTGTGAAATCATAAGGCAGTAGATAATCTCTAGGCCCTGATAGACAGTTGCGCAGAGAAATACATGGCTCAAACAGAGGCCAAGGCCATGAACAAGATTTATAAACATAAGAAGAGAACTGGTAGGGAGATGCACATAACTGTGCAGATTGGAGAATATGAGATGGATCAAGTCATCTTGGATTTGGGGTCTGATGAAAATGTCTTACCTAAGCATACCTAGCAGAAGATGGGAGAACCAAAGTTGGAATGGTCCATCATTCTGCTACACATGGCTAATCAACAATATATCATTCCAGTTGAGAGGCTCCCACAAGTCGTGGTAGACATTTCCGGAGTGAAGGAATGTGTATATTTCGAAGTAATACAAATTTTGGATGATATAGACCCCTATCCTGCGTTACTAGGATTAGATTAGGCCATTGATATGGGAGGCATCATTAACTTGAAGCGTAGAATTATGACATTTGAGAATGATGGTACGCGGGTGATAGTACCACTGGATCTAGACGAAGGAGAATGATACACAGAACCAGTATGCGAAGGGGAGGATGTCGACCATATTTACAAGCTGACTGCGCAGGACGAAGATTGGATAAACCATATGGCTGATAGCATGTTGAACTGGGAGAAGGATAGCTCGTGTTTCCCAGATCCAGATGGCGAGATGGAGGACTGGCAGAACCAGTTGCACGATGCATCTACGCAACGTTGCCTCAATATCACAAAGAACTTCCGATGCATATCCTCAGAGGTAAGAGAACTGCCCTATTTTGATGGTTCTGGTAGTGTCAAGGAATTTTTCGCAACATTAGAAAAGGTCGTCCCAGAAGAGTGAAGGCTTTGGGCACTTGATTTGGTTATGCACGCAACACCAGTGCGTTGGTGGGAGACACACAAGGGTGTTGATCAGCGGTTGTCATTGATGTCAACCCAAGCAGCACCAAGGGCTAACCCAAAATTGAATGGGATTTTTGACCTACCAAATTAATACATTCTAGGTCAATAATGCTTTTGATGGTTTCTACTTGTCGAGATGTTTCTGTTGATATATGGCACGTCATTTAATTCTTCACGGTTTGAGAGATATTCATGTTTGAAGTTTGTACCCCAGTTAGTGGGCTAAAACCCCATGGGGTTGGGGCATGGGTCTTTGAAAAGTCATAATTAATATTTTTTATGCTCCTAAAATCCCTCCCACGTTCACTTGTTGAAGCCCCTCTCAACTTAAGCATTCATATATATTGTGATCTTCATTTCCTCCTTAGCCAAGGGATTCGGCCATTTGAAACACGTCATCGTGGAATTTTCGCTCTAATTTTTTTTCTACGAAGGCTCAGAAGCTGAAATTTTTATGAGGCTAAGCTGAAATCCTAAGGAAGCTACAGTAAAAATTTCATATCAAGATGCACAATATTTTTGGAGATATGATCTGTGGAAGTAAGGGTTTTTGCAGGCTCCTGAAATTCATCTCAAAGAAGTGACCTTGGTAAATTCGTCATAAATCCATCTCTGAGTATCGGATTTGAATGCCGTAAAAAGTGACGAATATTGCACAGTCTTTAATTTGTGCTCTATCAATTTTAGAGACAAATGAAGAAACGGTGACACATGGAAAGTAGTACAAATGCGCTCTACTGAAACAGTCCATAATTAGGGCAGTGTGAGAAATTGGGTATAACTCTCTCTTGGAGAATCAAAATTGGGTCAGACCTGTGGCATTGGAAAGAAGACTCAGAGGACTACTACAAGACCAAAAATCTAATATTGAGGATCTGAAATAACAGAGATACACCAAATTCAATATCGAGCTCCTAGAAGGCAAGAAAAAGCTAGATCATGTGTTGTCAAGGGTTGCAAAGGACCAGACTTTCTACGGCAACAAAGCAAAGAAAGGTGCAGTAGAGAGTAGCATGACAAGAGCAACAACCAAGGTGCATAACAACAGCAAAAATTTCATCATATGAAGTCTTCAAGTGGGCAGCACTGCATACAATCATTGTAAAGGTATCATTGTGCTTAGTCATTGTAAATACATTATTGTACAAATTGTAATAGTGTCTATCTGCCAAGGGTTGAAGAGGCAGTGGTTGTGTCAAATTTGGGGTTATGGTCTAGTATATCTTCTTCTTCTACATCATTCTATATCGTTGTAAAGTGGACCATTTTCTCTTGTACGAGAGTCCATTCTTCTTTTATTCTTATATAGGGTGGTAGGGTGGTGCTAGGGTGAGTTGTAGCTCATTGGGTGTTGGTGCATCCGTTCAGTGACTACTGAAGAATCTCGGGCGTTGGAGCGTCAATCTAGTGGGAGCTGGAGAAGAATGCTTTTCTAGATTCTAGGAAGTTGGAGCTTTATTTTCAACTGGAGTTGAAAAGAATTATTAGAAAAGCATTAGGTGGTTTTTGTCCGAGAGTGGGTTTCCACCTTAAAAATTGTGTGCATTTTTGTTTCTCTTGTTTGCTGCTATCATTGTACAAACACTGATAATAATTGAAGATTAACTAATGCTCTAATTGAAAGAAATATTGATTCACCCCCCCTCTCAATATTTCCAACAATTGGTATCAGAGCTTGGTTCCTTCAATAATGATTTAACGGTTGGAAGAGGTCATGGAGCATACCGGGAATGGTGTACCTCTGTTAAATTGAAAATAATTATGCACTTTATAAAGGAAGAATGGAGGTCTATCTCTTGGTGCAAGGTTACGAAGTATGGGACACTGTTCAAAATGGATTTACATCAACCACGGATGAACAAGGTAAGAAGAATTTGGTAAATGATGCAAAAGCAAAGAATATTATTATCAGTGGACTTATTGAATCTGCTTATCATAAGGTGTTGGGTTGCAAAACCACCAAAAATGTATGGGACAAGCTTGAGAATATATATGCCGGTGACTCAAATGTAAAAGAAGCAAAGCTTTAAATCTATAGAGCAAAATTTAAGCAACTCGGAATGAAAGAAGATTGCAACATTGTTGCATACTTTCAATACGTTGATGAAATAACCAATACTCTAGAAGGATTGGGAGAGCCAGTTGACGAGAAGACTATTATACGGAATATTCTTAGAACATTACCAAGGAGATTCAACCCAAAGGTATCGGTCTTAGAATACAGTGCAAATCTGGATAAACTCAGCAAAGAGGAATTACATGGAGTTCTCATAACATATGAAATGAGACTTGATGAAGAAGAGGGTACTTCGCATCTAGAAACTGCGTTCGCTGAATCTAAGAAAACCAATAAGGATAAACAACCTTCAATTGAAAAGACATGCACGTGCAAGTGTGAAGAAAAGGGAGATGATGAAGAAGGTCTTTCAGATGAAGAATATGCTTACTTCACAAGAAAACTACAAATTGGTAAGGGACAATTCAAAGGTAAAGTTCCATCGATATATTTCAGCTGTAATGAGGTTGGGAATTTTGCAGCAAAATTTCCAAACAAAAGTAATGGCAACTCAAAGAGAAAGAAAGGCTTTAAGAAATTCAAAAAGCAAGGATCCAAAAGGAACTTTCTCTCTAAAGAAGATAGCTCATCATCCGATGAAGACAATGATAGTGAAGAAGAAGCGAATGAGAGAGTATTGTTTATGGCCAAGCACAATAAACCCAAGCATAATAAGCAAGAGGTATCAAACAACAAAGAAGAAGGATGGACCATAGACGAATTTTATGAGGAAGCAATCAAGCTTATAAAAGATCTCAAGGCGGAGAAGATCCGTTCCAAAACTCTTGAAGAACAAGTTCAAGGTCTCAAAATTGAAGTTGAAGAACACAAATGCATTGAAGAGTCACTTCAAAAGAAGTTGGAAGAAAGTAACCAAGAAAGGGAAGAATTAGAAGCCCAAGTAGTCTCGCTGCGTGAGGAAGTGAAGAAAGGAAAAACTATCCAAAACTATGCCAACAACTCAAGGGAATTGGAAGAACTCATCAAAAATCAATGATCTTACAATGACAAAACTGGCATCGGTTACAAAGAAGAAGAAGCAGGACCTTCTACAACAAAATACAATGAACCTATGAGATCTGACATGCATGAAGACTTCATTGGACAAGATTCGCAAGAAAAACCTTGGAAGACAATTCCTCGATGAAAATTTCCATCTAGGTACCAACATATTTTTTATGGCTATTGTTATTCATGTGGAAAATTTGGTCATAAAGCTATAGAATGTCGCACGTACCCTAGGAACGAATACAATTCCAGGAGATCTGTCAAATATGAACCTCCCAGGGCTCAGCGAAACATCAATAGATTTGAACATTTAAGAAATAATATTGAATGTTACAAATGTCGAAACTTTAGACACATAGCCAAAGACTGCAGACTTGAAAATCCTCCAGAAGAATCTTCGAAGCCACAGAACGAATGAACATGGAAGAAGAAGAAGAATGATAATTGTGCTCTCGCTTTCAAGGCTCAAAAGAACAAATATGTGTGGTATGTTGATAGCGGTTTCTCAACGCATATGACTGGAGATAGAAATAAATTTGTATCTCTGAAAGAGAAGAAGGATGGAACCGTGTCCTTTGGAAATGATGGATCTTCAAATGTTATAGGATCAGGTACTGTCACTCTCGGAAGCAAAGATTATCTAGCCAATAATGTTCTACTGGTTGAAAACATGAATCACAATCTGCTCAGTGTTGGACAAATGTGTGATCAAGGACACACAATACTATTCAACTCCACGAAATGTGAAATCAGAAAAGGCGTGTATGATGAAATTGTGGCTACAGCAAGTCGAGCTCCAAACGACATATATGTTCTGGATGAAGCAACTAAAGCATGTCTAATAGCTAAAGAGGATGATGCAATAATTGGTAGCAATGATGATCGACTAAGTAAGAATTTTTCTACAAAGGTGCAAAGTGATTTAAAGATGTCTTTACTTGGTTACAAATTGAGCATTGACGACTCATCTAAGGATGTGGATCAAAGGTTTTACAGATCTATGATTAGTAGTCTTCTATATGTAACAGCCTCCCGACCAAATGTTATGCAAGCAGTTGGACAAGTAGCAAGATTCCAAGCAGCACCAAAGAATCACATATTAAATATTCACTAGTATTGGAATATCTTTGCCAGAAGCTTGGGATTCTCCCAAGTTCTCATTAGATTTTCCTTTTTTAGAATATAAAGGGGGAGTGGAAGTGTGTACAGATCTGCAGGACGGTTGTGTGTTAGCGTGAGGGGAAGTGTGTATAGGTCCGTAGGATGGTTGTGTTTCAGGGGGAGTTACCCTTTGCCATTGATGTCAAAGGGGGAGAGAATGTTGTAGGAAGAGGTGTCATGATCGCAGGGGGAGTACTTGTGTTGCCATCAATGCCAAAGGGCGAGATTGTTGATCGGCGGTTGTCATTGATGTCAACCCAAGCAGCACCAGGGGCTAACCCAATATTGCATGGGAATTTTGACCTACCAAATTAATATATTCTGGGTCAATAATGATTTTTATGGTTTCTACTTGTCGAGATGTTTCCGTTGATATATGGCACGCCATGTAATTCTTCACGGTTTGAGAGATATTCATGTTTGAAGTTTGTACCCCCGGTTAGTGGGCTAAAACCCCATGGGGTTGGGGCATGGGTCATTGAAAAGTCATAATTAATATTTTTTATGCTCCTAAAATCCCTCCCACGTTCACTTGTTGAAGCCCCTCTCAACTTAAGCATTCATATATATTGTGATCTTCATTTCCTCCTTAACCAAGGGATTCGGCCATCTGAAACAGGTCATCGTGGAATTTTCTCTCTAAATGTTTTTCTACGATGGCTCAAAAGCTGAAATTTTTATGAGGCAAAGCCAAAATCCCGAGGAAGCTACAGTAAAAATTTTAGATCAAGTTGCACAATATTTTTGGAGATATGATCTGTGGAAGTAAGGGTTTTTGCAGGCTACTGAAATTCATCTCAAAGAAGTGACCTTGGTAAATTCGTCATAACTCCCTCTCTGAGTATCGGATTGGAATGCCGTAAAAATTGACGGATAGTGCACAGTATTTAATTTGTGCTCTATAAATTTTAGAGACAAATGAAGAAACAGTGACACATGGAATGTCGTACAAGTGCGCTCTATTGAAACAATCCATAATTAGGGCAGTGTGATAAATTGGGTATAACTCTCTCTTGGAGAATCCAAATTGGGTCAGACCTATGGAATTGGAAAGAAGACTCAGAGGAATACTATAGGACCAAAATTCAGATATTGAGGATCTGAAATAACAAAGATACACCAGATTCAATATCGAGCTCCTAGAAGGCAAGAAAAAGCTAGATCATGTGTTGTCAAGGGTTGCAAAGGACCAGACTTTCTACGGCAGCAAAACAAAGAAAGGTACAGCAGAGAGTAGCATGACAAGAGCAGAAACCAAGGTGCACAACAGCAACAAGAAGTTCATCATATGAAGTCTTCAAGTGGGCAGCACTGCATACAATCATTGTAAAGGTATCATTGTGCTTAGTCATTGTAAATACATTATTGTACAAATTGTACTAGTGTCTATCTGCCAAGGGTTGAAGAGGCAGTGGTTGTGTCAAAGTTGGGGTGATGGTCTAGTATATCTTCTTCTTCTACATCATTCTATATCGTTGTAAAGTGGACCATTTTCTCTAGTATGAGAGTCCATTCTTCTTTTATTCTTCTATAGGGTGGTAGGGTGGTGCTAGGGTGAGTTGTAGCTCATTGGGTGTTGGTGCATCCATTCAGTGACTACTGAAGAATCTCGGGCGTTGGAGCGTCCATCCAGTGGGAGATGGAGAAGAATGCTTTTCTAGATTCTAGGAAGTTGGAGATTTATTTTCAATTGGAGTTGAAAAGAATTATTAGAAAAGCATTAGGTGGTTTTTGTCCGAGAGTGGGTTTCCACCTTAAAAATTGTGTGCATTTGTGTTCCTCTTGTTTGCTGCTATAATTGTACAAACACTAATAATAATTGAAGATTAAATAATGATCTAATTGAAAGAAATACCGATTCACCCCCCCTCTCAATATTTCCAACAAAGGGCACTTTCCAGGATTGGGAAGAATGTAGAAAAATGATGACTCTACGCTTTAAACCTCCTGCTACCCCACTGATTGATATTTTCTATGGTCGGGGAGACCCACACAAGCTCTTGGCCATATTGATGGAGGTATGGGAATAAAATACCTGGAACGAATGGGTTCATAGGTTCATTCATTCGTTGGGGCTGGTACCCACCACCTGGTATCTAGAAGTTGAGCTACATCGAGGCACTCGAAATTGTTTTACTATGATTGAAGATTTCCTGGAAAATTTTGGCTTGGTTGGAGGCTCGAAAATATTGGATGAAGCCCTGTAGGACATCGATGCCCTTGTCTTTGATGAATCCCATCCCCGAAAGGAATGTGCTACGCTGGCCTAGGATGCACAGATGTAAGACATTTTCAACTGCAAAAACTTGTCAATCGAGGATAATGAAGATGACCCAAGGAAGGTTAAAATCCCCGATTCTGAAGGAGAGTTCGCAGTTGCAAGGCCCGCATTATAGATGGAGGATGTCGCTAAACCTCTGAAATTGAAGGAATTCAACATTGGGACGGAAGAGCAACCCAAGTTGGCCAAAATTTGGGATTACCTGGATGATGATACAGTAGGAAATATTGCAGAGATGTTGACAGAGTATCAAGATATGTTTCCTACAAAGTTCTCTGAGCTCAAGGGAATTCTAGGGGACCTAGTTGTTATGAAGATCACACTGAAACCAGATGCGCGCCCTATCAAGAAACACCCATATCTATTGAATCCTTAATATAAGAAGAATGTAAAGGAGGAATTAGAAAATTTGGTGGTTGCCGGCATCATTGAGCCTGTCAAACAGTTTGATTGGGTAAGCCTAATGGTGGTTCAGGAGAAAAATACCAAAGGAGAGATAAGGATTTGTGTAGATCTGCGCAAGCTTAATGATGTCTATGTGCATGATCCCTTCCCTACTCCATTTTCTGATGAAATCCTGGATAATGTAGGAGGAAAATAAGCTTATTCAGATCATAATTGCACCTAAAGACTGCAGCAAGACTACCTTCTCAACTGAATGGGGGTCTGTCCAGTATACTGTCATGCCATTCAGATTGAAAAATACACCTGCAATCTTCTCGCGTGTGGTCATGGTTGTTTTCAAGGAATTCATGCATAAATTATTGGAGGTATATTTTGATGATTGGACAATGTTTGGATTGGTAAAGAACCATGTGTCAATTTACCTCTGGATGATGCTTGAGACTTGTAGGAAGCACCATATTTCTCTCAACCAGAAGAAATGTATATTATGAGTGCCTTTTGGAATCTTGTTAGGGCATACAGTATGTCATCAAGGATTGATGGTAGACCCAGCCAATATTGCGATTATCATCAACTTAGAATTTCCTTACTGAAAAAAAATTGCACTTCATCCTAGGGCACACTGGTTATTACAGGAATTTTATCAAAGGGTATGCTCTGGTCACTGCACCGATGGAGAAGTTGTTGAAGAAGGATGTACCATTTTTCTAGGATGTAGAATGTCAGAAGAGCTTTGAGCTGCTAAAGGAGAAAATGGTCACTGCACCTATCTTGATATTCCCAGACTGGTGTAAGGTTTTTTATGTGTGTGAGGATGCATCTAGTATAGCACTTGGGGCTATTTTAGCGTAGCCAGGAAAAGGAGACATTGATCACCCAATTGTTTTTTCTAGTAGGAAGCTCTCCAGTGCCGAGCGCAACTACTCAACTACAAAATGGGAAGGATTGGCCATGGTGTATGCTCTGTAAAAGTACAAAAATTATCTTCCAGGATGGCATTTCAAAATGTTCACTGATCATTCTGCTTTGAAATACCTGGTCAATAAGCCTGTGTTGGGGGGAAGATCTGTAGATCGTTGCTGCTTTTTCAGGGGTATGACTTTGAAATTATTGTGAAGCCTAGAAGACTAAATGTTGGAACTGATCATCTGTCATGAATTGAAAATGGGAAAGAACCAACCAGTCTCGAGGAGGGGTTACCAGATGCACAACTCTTCGCTATCAAGGTGGTTAATGAGCACTTTGTTGATATTATTAATCTCCTGACAACGGGAACTGCACCTGCGACATATTCATTTCAGCAAAAGAAGGAGTTGGTTGCACGCATCGTTGATTTTACCCTGATTGCATGTCAATTGTATAAACTAGTAGTAGATGAAGTATTGATATGATATATGTTGGAACATGAAATATAGGATATCTTGTTTGAGTGTCATGGAGGAGTGGCAGGAGGCCACTATGCTTGGAAAGCCACGGCGCAGAAGGTGTTGCGCGTTGGGTTATGGTGGCCCACGCTACATAGTTAATCACATGCGTACTATCGAGCCTGTGATGCATGCTAGAGGATAGGGAAGCCCTCACACAGAGATGAAATTCCCCTGCAACCATAGATGTCCTTGTAGGCATTTGATAAATGGGATATAGTTTTCATCGGACCAATCAACCCTCTAGGTAAGAAGACTACAGCGCGCTATATCATTATTGCAACTCATTATGTAACTAGATGGGCAGAGGCAAAGGTATTTAAGGAATGTACTGCAAATACTGTTGCGCACTTCATCTTTGAGCACATTTTGACAATATTTGGATGCCCAAAGATTTTTATGAGTGATAGAGGTACGCACTTTGTTAACGAAACAATTGAAGCTTTAACAGAGGAATTCTAGATCCAACAGAAGAAGAGTACCCCTTATCAACCACAAGAAAATGGCGCAGTAGAATCTTTCAAAAAGATCTTGGAGAATGCACTCACAAATATTTGTAATTCCAAACGAGATGATTGGGATGTGTGCATACCTTCTATGTTATGGGCTTATAGGACAAGATGCAAAATGTTGACGGGAAAAACACCTTTTAGGATGGTCTATGGGCAAGAAGCCATCATGCCAATGAAGTATATTGTCCTAATTCTGTGTGTTGCATCTTTCACTAATATGGTCGTGCCTGACATTATGGAGGAACGGTTGGCGCAACTCGTGGCCTTAGAATAAGATTGGTTCATTTCTAACTTCCACTAGCAAGTGCAAAAGGCGCGTGAAAAATCCTGGCATGATAGGCACATCAGGTAGAAGGTGTTCAAGGAGGAAGACTTGGTCCTGCTATACGATATTTAGTTTGCACGCCACCTAGGGAAGTTTAGAAAGAATTGGTTGGGGCCATATATTGTGACTGAGATCACGGATGGTGGTGCAGTGCACTTGGCCATGCTGCATGATGAGAACCTTCCTGGGTATTTCAATGGAAGTCGTCTCAAGCCATATAGAGACAATCTGGTGCTGACCAAATGAATATATTTCCAGAGCATCAGAATCAAAGGGTCTGCACACAACAGAGAGGGAAGGTGCAACGAGGTGAGACAAAAGCACGGGGGTGACATGCAGGAAAGGAAACTAGCCGTTGAAAAAGTGAAAATGGGTGAAAAACTAGTTTTTACTGTTGGATGGAGTGGATTTCTCGCATTTAATGAGGGTATATTGGAGGATTTTTTACCGTTCTCTTGAAGGTAAGTGGAAATTAATGATAATCCAACCATTTTTACCATGGATGGCTTATAAAAGGGAAGGCGCGGGTCACAATTGGTTCCTATGATTTATAAATATATTGCGGTCTGTGATTATCCGTGATTTCTGCTACCTCTCTCTCTGTAAGTCCTGTATTTATGGCTGAGAATCTCCATCCGACATCAGTAATACCGAGTTTATATTTTGACCAAGAATGACAGCCACCAACCTCGTTGTTGGCTTGAGGGGTCCTGACCCAGGTTCGAAGGTTAAGGTTTTCCAACAAACCCCTATACTACTAGCCCTTTCGGCAAAGACCTACTTTCGCAGGCCAAGGTCTCACCCGAAGTAGTATGGGAGGTTGCTGGAACCAGGTTTCCGCACCCTGGGAGAGAGTAGGTAATTAACGTCGATCTTCGTTGAACTATCAGGTTCACATGTAACGAGTCTATTATCAGGCCTTTAACAGTTTAATCAACATGTAACCATAACAAAGCTAATATCATTAATAAATATGATCAATACATTCACATCCACATGCGCATTAGCAATTACTATCACAGAACTTTATAATCACAGCTAATTCATAGTTCATTGATACATTTGTAGCTCAAATCAATAACATAGATTCACTTTAGTAATAAACATGATCATTCCAGATATCACAAGATACTTCAAATATATTCTGCATTCATTGGTATCCAAAAAACCAAATTACAACCCAAGACACAGCGCGCGCACACAGCCAGCGAGGTCCGCACACAGCAGGACTGAGGATCTCCACGCACACAACCAACAGGAGTCCTTACCCAAAAACAACCCAAAACAGATCTCAACAATTCATACATAGCATTGATCTTTATTCTTACTTACTAGACCCAACTATCTATTTATATCATCGTAGCCTTTGTTATCCGATGGTTCACAAACTATGGTTTGCAGATCCTAGGTTTACCCTTTAACCCATTACAAAACATTGGGGGCTTTGACCCACCCCAAAACCCTATGCAAGACCAACTATTACAAAACTATATAAAAAACACAGCTCAGGGAACCCCGTTCCAACAGGCCCCCAACACAATCTTGTGACTCCTCCCGAGTCACAGCGGCCGTGGGGTTTACATCTTCGCTTGAAACTGCTTGATTGCATCGACCATAAGGGGCACCACTCCTTCGCTCTGCGTAGCAGCATTTTGTGCAATATGCACCAAATTATGCGAAGTGGAACTTCAGTAGCAGCAGTGACACTTTACAGGGTCTGGTTCAGTTGTTTAACTACAACATCCACTTCCTGAGATAGCTTGAGGGCTTCATCGGCCCATGGCTTGAGGTGGTCACTGAGAACCTTATTTTTGTAGTGGAGCTCTTCGAGGTCATCTATAAGTGCATGGTCGGTACACAGTCGCACTATGCATTGAGCAGGGACCAGAGTGGCATTGTAGCCTCCTTTCCATAAACCATCCGAAACAGTGTTTTCCCAATCAATTTCTTGTAGGTGTTTTGATAGGCCCACAAAATCGGCGGGATGTGCACGTCCCAATCGCTTCAATCGACATTACAGACCTTGGTCAGTGCCTGTTCCAAGATTTTGTTGAAATCTTCTACTGATCCATTTGCCTGTGGGTGATAAGGGGTACTTTTTGCGTGGTGGATCCGAAATTCTTTAGTCAAGGCCTGTAATGTTTCATTAACAAAATTCTTACCTCTATTTCTCATCAAGATCTTTAGACAGCCAAACCTGGTTAGGATATGTTCAAAAATAAAGTGCGCAATGGTGTCTGCAATGCAATCCTTTATAGCTTGCGCTTTGGCCCATCTGGTTACATAATCAGTTGTAGTGATGATGTAGCAGGCACCTGTCTTCTTCTCTGGCAGGTTGATGGGTCCAACAAAGTTTATGGCCCATTTGTTAAATACTTGCAGGGCCATCTGCGGGTGCAAGGGAATTTCGTCTCTACGCAATGGTCTTCTTTTCCTTTGGCATGTGTCACAGGCTTTTCAATAGTCATGAGAGTCACTATGCAGTGTAGGCCACCATATCCCAACTCTCGATCTTCTGCATCGTTGCTTTCCCTGCGTAGTGACCTTCTGCTACGTCATAGTGGGCTTTTGCTAAGATGGCCTGCCTTTCATGCTCCAGAATGTATCTTTGCAGTACCTCATCAACTCCCATCTTATACAAGTGGCCCACTGTGATGGTAAAGTCCGCTGCGCGGGTTACCAACTCTTTTTTCTGTTATGCCGAATATTATGCAGGTGCCAAGAAGTGAATGATATCAGCGAAGTGTGCATCAACCATATTAATAGAAAATAGATGTGCATCGAGAAATCCTTCTTTGAGGTTGGTTGGTTCTTCACCACTCTCGATTTGGGACAAATGGTCCGGCCCATCATTCAATTTCCCTGGCTTCACGATGATATCAAAGTCATATTCTTGAAATAGCAGTAGCCATCGGCAAATCCCCCCCCCCCCCCCCCCAAAATAGGCTTATTCACTAGGTACTTCAAATCTGAGTGGTTCGTGAACATCTTGAAGTGCCCTCCCAACAGATAATGCCAGTATTTCTGTAGGTCATATACCATGGCCAGCCCCTCGCGCTCAGTAGTGGAGTAGTTACGCTCCGCAGTAGAGAGATTTCTACTAGCAAATGCAACTGGGTGGTCAATGTCCCCTTCCCCGGGCTGCGTAAGGACAGCTCCCAGGGCGATCCCTGAAGCATCGACATGGACATGGAAAACCTTCACCCAATCAGGAAATATGAGGATAGGTGCAGAAACCATCTTTTCCTTGAGTAGCTCAAAACTCTTCTGACAATCCACATCCCAAAAAAATGAAACATCCTTATTTAGCAACTTCTCCATGGGCGTCGTGATCAGTGCGTACCCTTGAATGAACTTCATGTAGTAGCCCGTGTGCTCGAGGATAGAGCGTAGGTGTTTCTTGATTGTAGGCACTTCCAAGTTGATAATAACTGCTACCTTGGTGGGGTCCACCATTAGTCCCTGATGACAGAATATGTGGCCTAACAAGATCCCAAAGGGTACGCAAAATATGCACTTCTTAATATTCAGGGAAATCTGTTGCTTTCTACAGGCGTCCAACATCATGCGCAAGTTCGAAACATGATTATTTACCAACCCAAATAATGTCCAATCATCAAAATATACCTCCAAGAACTTGTGGATGAATTCCTTGAATACTGTGACCACCACCCGCGAAAATATGGCAGGGGAATTGTTGAGTCCAAACGGCATAACGGTGTACTGGAAGGATCCCCATTTAGTGGCGAACGTATTTTTACTGCGATATTTAGGTGCGATCCTGATCTGATGGTAGCTCGAGAACCCATCAGTGAACGAGTACGCTTCCTGCCCTCCCACACTATCGAGAATTTCGTCAGAGAATGGGGTAGGGAAGGGATCATGAATGCAGGCATCATTCAATTTGCGCACGTCAACACAGATTCTTATCTCTCCTTTAGTATTTTTCTCCTGGACCACCATAGGGCTTACCCAATCTGACTGTTCTACCAATTTTATGATACTTGCGGCTATCATTTTGTCAATTTCTTCCCTGACTTTCTGCTTATACTGGGGGTTCAATCGGTAGCGTCGTTGCTTGACAGGGCGTGCATCTAGTTTTAACGTGATGCGCATGACCCCTAGGTCCCTTGTAAGCCCCTTGAGTTCTGAGAATTTTGTAGGAAACAGGTCCTGGTACTCTGTGAGAAGCTCAATGAATTTTCCAACAGTATCATCATCCCAGTAGTCCCCAATTTTAACTAGCTTAGGTTGTTCTTATCTTCCAATGTTGACTTCTTTTAGCTTAACTGGCTTGGTCACATCGACAGTCTAGAGCGGAGGTCTAGCAACTACGCATTCTCCCTTTGATTCTAGGATAGTGATATTTCGTGGGTCTTCATCACATTCCTCCATTGATAGATTGCGACAATTAACAATATCCTGCATCTGTGTATCCCAAGCTAGTGCCCCGTACTCCACATGCAGTCGTGATTCATCAAATACTAGGGCATCTATATCCTGTAGGGCCTTGTCTAGTGCCTCAATGCCGCCTATCAACCCGAACGTCCCCATGAAATCATCCTTCGTGGTTTCCCAGTGGAGGGTAAGCTGATGTAGTTCTACGTCTAGATGCCATGCAGTGGGAATTGGCCCCAGGGCATGAATAAACAAGTGGACCCATTCGTCCATGGTCCTTTCACACCATACCTCCATCTATGCGGCCACGTGCTTACGCGGGTCTCCTTGGCCAAGGAAATTCTCCATGTGTAGGTGAACCGGGGGTTCGAACCGTAGGATCATCATCTCGTAGCATTCCTCCCAATCCTGGAACGTCCCCTTGTGCATTTCCCACCACCACGTAGGGGTTGTGCGCATGGCTAGGTTAAGCGCCCACATTCTTCGCTCCCGTGGGACTTTTCCTTCAAATTTTCTCATAAAATCCTTAATACTTCCAGACCAATCAAAATAAGGCAACTCTCTTACCTTTGAGGAGATACATCAGAAGCTCTTTGTGATCCTCAGGCATCATAGCGCAGATACATCATGTAACCGATTCTTCCAATTTTCAATCTCCCAGTCGGAGTCAGAGAGCAATTCATTGTCTTTCTCCTAGCATAGCACACCATCAGCTATAGGATTAATCCAATCCTCATCTCGGGCAGTGAGTTTATAAATATGATCTACGTCGTCTTCTTCACACAAAGGATCTATATACCGCTCTCCTTCATCTAGGTATAGAGGGACTATCACTCTCGTACCCCCATTCTCAAACATCATGCTCCTTTTTTTCAAGTTAATAATGCCTCCCATTTCTATTGCTTAATACAGTCCCAGGGGTGCAGGATAAGGGTCTACATCCTCCACAATTTGAATTACTTCAAATTCCGCGCATACCTTAACCCCTGCAATATCGACCATAATCTTTAACAGTCTCCCCAACGGTATGATTTTTTGTTGGTTAGCCATGCGCAACTGTATAGTGGACCATTCCAACTTAGGTTCTCCCATCCTCTACCATGTCTCCTTGGGTAGGACATTCGCATCAAATCCCAAATCCAAGATGACCTGATCCATTTCATAGTAGTTGATCAGCGCTGTTAGCCACATTTCCTAACCAGTTCGTTTCTTATGCTTGTATAGTTTGTGAACATATTTAACGTCTATGGGAGGGTCAGTTATTTCTGCGCAACTGTCTATCAGTTCTTGAATATTTTCTACTGCCTTCTGGCTGCGTAGCAGTTTCATACATTCTTGTAGGAATGGGTTAATTTCGTTGTCCGCTTTTAGGTCTTTTGGAGCCTTGGAAATGGATGCCTCATCCTTTGTAAATTCTTTGCGTGCTTCGATGAAGGTTTCTTTATCCTTCTGTAGGTCAAAGATTTCTTGTTTGATAGCAGCTTTCTGGATAAGGAGTTCGGCTGCAGCTTTCTCCTCAGCTCCTCCAGTAGCCATTCTACTACGTGTTATGACATTAATGCTTGGTCCCTCATCGCGCGGCTCCACCTTAACCCTCTGCACATTTTGCGTTGGTGTCTATTGTTTTTCCTGCATTTTTGCTATCAGTACTAGGTAATCTTCGATCACGTGATTGAATTGTCTACAATATCGACAAGATTTCCATGCAGGGTTCAGATAGTCCCTTGTGAAGTTCCCTATTTCTCCACAGTTGTAACAGATCAATTGCCCTCTTCCCTAACCTATGCCTCCACCCCTTCCCCTCCCCTGCCTCTTGCTGGGGAGCCTCCTCTTCTTGAGGGAGATAGTGGTGAATAAGGGTCAGCATGTACCCTGTATAGGTTTCCTCGGTCTATTATTAATTCATAGGTCCGGAAATTATGTTTGTCATGTCCCACAGATGAGCAGAATCGACACCATTGTTGCTTCACTTCTGGAACATAAGCACCAAGACGGGGGCAGTTGTTGGTATCATATATTCCAGCTACGTGATAGTTAGCGCACCATAATTTCGGACCACTTGGTCCCGTAGCCTCTTTAGGATGCAATGGGTTGGGCCCCCCAACCTGCATGTAGTCCGCCAGCAAAGGACACTGATCATTGGTGTGGTCGGACACCCTACATCTTATGTACCATACATTTAGGCTAACTTCCTTTCCTCGCGCTTTCCGCAGATTTTGGATTTCGAGGTGCATTACCTCCATCTGTCGCTAGATCTGTTGTACCCAAAACTGGGCATCATCTCTTGGCGTAGCTTCTAGCTTCATAGCAATCTCCAAGGCTTTCTCTTGCGTCTCAATCACTTGCTGACCCATAGGTCCGCGTAAGTGAGGTAATAACATGGCGATGAACCATTCCTTGTGTTGTCTGTCATCATAATGAAATTACCCATCCCTGATAACCTTCTTTAATCGCTGATCAGCCTCCCATACAGACTCAATGGGTCCCTGTTTAAAATATTTCAAGTCAGTCACTAGCTGAGAGTAGGACTTAGGCTTCCAGAAATATTTCTTTAAAGCATTCTTAATCTCTTGAATAGACGGATCCGCATGGTGGCCTATGTACCCCATATACTAGTCCAGGGCCCGTCCTTCAAAAGTGAGGGATAGTTGCTCCTTCTTTACAACATCACTAGCCACATTCTGCGTAGTCCATACTGATTCTGCTATAAACCAAAATCGGTCCATATATTCATTTCCTACACCCTTGAAGGTGGGTAGCTTCATGTGTGTGGCCATATCTTCTTCTGGTGGTGGCGGAGGCGTGGGGGAGTTCTTGCCCATATGCTAACTTAAAGGTGGTGTAGCTGGAGGACTATTTCCTGTGTGTGCAACTGACTCTCTAAATGGACTATAGATGGATCTATCCCCTTCTCGGTTGGTTCGGTAGTACTTACCACTTTGTGTTGTACTCTCACTCTGATCAGAGGTCATTCATTCGGTGTGGCTGCACATAACGCCTTTTTCTCACAGTAATAATTTAATTAGCAATGGCAATGTTCGCAAGAACTTACCCCAGAATCCTTTGAAGAACCTTTTCTCTGCCTCATAGTAGGATACGAACTAATCGACTATGAATTCTGTTACAAACCCTCCTAGCACGTTTTCCAGCCAATGATCTACTGTATGGGTGATTGTGTTGTCAGCCTTCTCCAACTATTGAATCAATTTCAGAGTCCACTGTGTAATCTGATCATCTTTCCAACACGCCTGGAATTCTACTAGCCTCGCTAACCACTCTTGGAGCTCGTGCGCAAAAGTTACAAAGAAAATTTCATAGGCTTTGGTGAATATATATTTGTTCTTCCACTTCTCAGTTTTCAACTTCATGCTGCGATTCTCCTTTACAGAAAATTCCTGAATCTGTCTTTCAAACTAGTCTTCAAGTTCTAGTTTCTCAAGTGTCCAATGGCCTCATGGCATTACCCAATATCTCTCTCAAAATTCTCCCGGTCCTAGCAACGAAACCATTTTTTAGCTTGAGGGGTCCTGAACTACGTTTAGAGGTTAAGGTTTGCCAACAAACCCCTATACTACTGGCATTTTTGGTAAGGACCTACTTTCACAGGCCAAGGTCTCACCCGAAGTAGTATGGTAGGTTGTTGGAACCAGGTTTCCGCACCTTGGGAGAGAATAGGTAATTAAGGTAGATCTTGGTTGAACTATCAGGTTCACACATAACGAGTCTATTATCAGGCTTTTAACAGTATAATTAGCATGTAACCATAACAAAGCTACTATCATTAACAGATCTGATCAATACATTGACATCTACGTGCGCATCAGCAATTACTATCACAGAAATTTATAATCACAGCTAATTCATAGATCACTGATACATTCACAGCTCAAATAAATAACATAGATGAAATTCAGTAATAAACATGATCAATTCATATATCACAAGATACTTCAAATATATTTTGCATTCATTAGTATCCAAAAAACCCAATTACAACCCAAGACATAGCCCACGCACACAGCCAGCAAGGTCCGCACACATCAGGATTGAGGATCTCTACGCACACAACCAACAGGATTCCTTACCCAAAACATATCTCAAAAATTCGTACGTAGCATTAATCTTTCTTCTTCTTAATTACTATACCCAACTATCTATTTATATCATCGTAGCCTTTGTTATCCGATGGTCTAAAAATCATGGTTTGCGGACCCTAGGTTTACTCTTTAACCCATTACAAAACATTAGGGGCTTTTACCCACCCCAAAACCCCTACGCAAGACCAACTATTATAAAATTATATAAAAAACGCAGCTCAGGGAACCCCATTCCAACACTCGTGGGGGAGCACACTGCGCCCCTCACTGCATCAACATAAATGGGATCAGATGACGTTCAAGAAGTCATCCCTGAAGTAGAAGAAGTCATGTCCACACAAACTAAGGGAAAACGGAATATGTCCAAGGGGTCCTCCTCAAAGCCGCACACCTCCCCTCGGAATATAACATCCCCGCGGCAGGCCACTAAGGATCGGTCCCCCATCGGTGATCCGTCAAAAGGCCCAATGAGTGCCAGATAGGAGGGCATGTTTGTTGAACCCATCTCGTGGAGGCCACCCTATTTCAAGCAGTGGAAGCCCACTGCGCACACGCCGAAGAACGTGGATACAGTCTGGGAATACTTGCAGATGCCATTTATCCCTCAGGACGTCCCCCTAGTTGATGAAATTTTCGACAAAATTCCACAGATTAAGTTTTATGACCATGAATTGGCCAATGAAAAAACGTTCCCTGAGCTCGCATCGAAGAATTATTTGGAATGAGTGCTTTATGAATATGTGCCAAAGGTTGAGCCAATGCCTTGGGCATGTAGGCTGATAACGTAGGAGTCCTCAACCTGTTGAGGATTCCGCATTTCGGGCAGTACTCAATCACTAGCATTTTCATGCGCCAGCTTCTTGCCTTATTCCATGATGGTTTCCTATGGATTTAGGGGTGAATTCCCATAGACGCCGCACTGATCCATCGGATCACCAGCCTGCCCAAGAAAGGGCCCCATCCAATGAAGGGATTCAGGAAGAGTAATGAGTTGAAAGTGGAAAATGACGTGAAAAAAAACTACAAGGTGGGAAGGGACAAGAGGGGATTTCTGGTCCAGAACATGGTTGACCCGATAGTGTGCTTAGGCACCCTAGTCCTGGGATGAAAATTAATGAAGTGTCGCCCGAAAATGGTCCCGGCGCACGTCATTTCCTTGGCAGGGCAATGTGAAAAGGGGGTCAGCTATAACTGGTCCCAGTTTTTGTGTGAAAATTTTCTGGAGAATGTGTGCGATGCGCAAGAGCTGGGAAAGCATTTCTTCTACTCATGGTTGTTGTTGCTAATTGCGTTGGTCGCATGGGAGACTTCGACAGATGCAATCCTCCCTGAGATTGAGCCAGGTGTATGCGAAGGGGCGCGCTACGCTAACCTATAGGATTCATCTGACCCCCAATGAGTCGAGGATAATAAGATATTTTGGATGCTTTTTGAAGGTGCACTAGTTTCTTGCATCCATTCCAGACCCAGACTTTCACCAATTGTGCACGATAAATACAAGAGCGTTGCCAAATTCCAGGTAACCATGCACAATGTGCATATCAAGGCGCACAAGGACTCTACCTAGTATACCTTTCCATATATGGTAACAGAGGCAAAAGTTGACCAGGTTGTGGAAACTTGGCCAAATGCATGGAAGGTCGGGCTTGGCTCCACCCATCCCAGTACACCGTCTAGTTCAGATAAAGACAGAGCCCTGAAGGACACAACCGAGCTGCACACTTATACAAGCTTTGAGAATATTAGTGGCAAAGACACTGAGTTCAAAGCCGAGAAGGAGCAGGAAGCAGAAAAATATAAAGAACAGGAATTGGGAGGTGAGCAGGAGGTGGACCTCAGAGGTTTAGATGGGCTCAATGGGGATGGTACCAAATCTCTGCGTGGCACCAAGAGAGGTGCAAAAACGTCGAAAGGGTCACGAAAAAAGAGAAAAGGATCCAAGGTCAAAGGAGTGGAATATATTACTCTGATGGAAGAGGACCTCGACAAGATCGTGGACGAACTCACTTCAATGTCAGAGGACGGATGGTATACTATGGAAGTGCAATACAAGGCCACGGTGGAGGCTTTTCAATCGGGTCTACAGGTATTACAGTTGAAGAGGGACACTCTACAAGCGAGCATGGATCAAGTGAGGCCGGTGCAAGCAAGCCTGCCAACCACCTTGATCATTGCAACATCCGAAAGCAGAATATGCCCCTTCTCGGGTGCACCCGTGACCCTGGAAAAGCCAGAGTTGTGCGCACAGGTGAAAACCTACCCTGAGGTTGGCATTGATCTCGTGAAGCTTGTAATATTCCCAAATAGGGAAAGCAACAATATAGCACATAAAAATGGAAAGAAAAATTAAATGTCAACACATTACATATGAGCCAAAGACAGATCTATGGTATTAAGCATAACAGTAGAAAATGGGTACAATATCTTGGGGATTAAGTCCCTCAAGCTAGGCAAGAGAAGCCTCCATTGCCTAAAAAGCACTAAAACATGTAATACACTGCTACACAAAATACTGAAGCAAGTACAACGCAGTTTTATTGACTAATACTTCAGTTGGGAAATATATATATGTGTGTGTGTGTGTGTGTGTGTGTGGATCTGATGATGTCATGTTCATACAAGGATGAAAATTGGGATCTAGGCTCCCACACACTTTTCCTAGATAACCCAGGAAGGGTTTCTCGAAATACACAAAATACATATGGTTATCTAAAGCCCTAGGGTTGAAGAATCACTACAACTGAAGCACATAGAAGGAGGTGGTTGAAACTGATGTAGATCTGAATGGCACTCCTCCAATAGACTCTCTCAATAAAGGGTTGATCCCTTAAATGAAGACCTAACCTGCCAAATGTGGCACTGAACCCTCCTTTGGATCTTCTCAATAAAAAAATGCATTTTTTTGGAGTAATACTGCATTGTAGGAGATAATAATGACTTGTACTGATGCAAAAATATTAAATGAAGCCCAGGGACCTTCCTTAGTGATCTCCCAATGGAAAGAAACCTTCCTCCACTGAAACACAAGCTCAGAAATGGCCCAATGAAACCCTCCACTGTTGCACCCTGAAACTCAGCACAATTCTAAACAGAAACTGCACTGTAGAAGAAATATGTAGCTTGGCCTGATGCTGGAATGTGGAAATAATGCTGAAGAAATTCTCCTGAGTAGTCACTCGAATTCCCCTGAGGATGAAGGTGGAATTCCCGCTCGGTAACACCCTTGTGCTAAACAGCACTGCAATCTTAGCTAAACAGCTAAAGAGAGCCACAAGTCATAACAGACCATAATCAAATAATAATCCACACATGATCTCAATGGCTACCATCCCCTTCCTTATATTCTTGGTGAGCTTCCTCACCTTGGGCCCCACTCATTAAAGCCACTACTTCCATGCAAAGGATCTCCCTCCAAATTGCGTTGTCCCTCATTGAATGTCCACTACCTCCATACCAACGCTGTTGATTTGGTCAAAGTTTACGCATTCCACATGCTCCATCCCTTGTTCACACATGGGGGTGTTTTATCCAGCCCCTCTTTTGATGTCCTCCATTCACATTTGGAGTGGTTTTATTCCTACTAAGGAGATTTATGGGTCTCCCTACCCTCTTATTCTTGTAACTAAGAAGAAAAATCAAAATTTAATATTCCAATTAGCCGCATGCTAATTTATGAATATTACAATCCTCCCCTCCCAAATGTTGCTTGTCCTCAAGCAACTGCAAGGATAGATCTTTAAAATGTAGGGAACCTTCATTACCTGAGAAGCTCCAATATCCAAGCTATCATCCATATAAAATGAATCACCTTCCAGAACGGTAATTCATAGAAAAACTCCTCCCACATGCTCATGAGAGGCTTCTCCCAAAGGCTCAAGTCAATCATATGGGTCACTTCATAAGGAAACAAGTGATATATTCTAGCAACCATATAATGTCCCATGCTCCCCTTGAAGCATGAAGATGTGTGGGAAGTCTCATTCCCAATGGACACATCCAACCTATGTTTCATGCCTCCAATCATGTCCCCAACAATGATAAGGACATCATCAACATATGGGATCACAATCAATGTCATGCTAGCTTCCATGTGTAGTACTGGAGAAGGAAAATGGTCCCTCAATTGCAACCAGCGTATTTTTAATCCTAACTGCATCATAATATGGCATGATGAGTGGTTTCCAAACCAATTTCTTGTTGCCCCAATCTTCTCACATGCTTGGAGAAGGTGTATGATGTGTGGTGAAAATCTAGCATACCCTGAATAAGATATCATCTCCCCAAAATTTCTTCGGGAGTGGCCATCATCATCACTGCTTATGGCCCCAAGTAGACCATGAAGTCTATAATAAAGAGTGCCCCCTCTTAGAGCAATGCCCTACACATGAATGGTAAGGAAATACAGATACATAGTAAGTGAATCATGATGTATAGAAATACAACCTTTACCATGTACTTGGTTCAAGCTATTAAGGTGGCTCATAGATGGGCCTCCTCCCACTCCCAATGAGAAAGGAATTGGCTGTGATAACTCTACCAAAGATCTATGTCTCTCCTCAACCTCCAAACAATCCATGCATCTCCTCATATGATGGTGCATATCCTCTTTGAAGCCTTCCCAAATGAATCCCTCAAGGATAGTATGGTATGCTCTTATAAAACCAGTGGGCTTGGAGAGCAACCCCTCATATGCTGCATGTAGTAGTTCCTCCTTGAGCTTAGGAGCTCTAGTCAAGAAGATCCTACTCTGAAAATAGATGACCCCATCTTTCACTGCATACTTCCCATATGATAACTGGCCATCAAGCACTCTGCATGAAAAGAGATCCTTGGTGTATTCCACCAACAGCTAGGATCTCGGGGTCAATACTCAATAATGGCAGCGTTATTGATCTATCGTGTAAAGCACATGTCATGTTTTTGCCTTCTTCTTTGACATCTCCCGTGTCAAAGTCATACACCGGGATGCTACAATCTTGCCTCTGCTTCTCTTTTTACAGTTGCTCATGCTCTAGTGAAGGTGGAAGTTTTTGGAGGCTAGCCTTCCATGAGAAGCTATCACCCAACAAAAACTTTCTGATTTTGGCCAATGTAAGCATGAGTGGCCACTAACCTCTACCAAATGTGGAATATTCCTCCCTATGTGGAAGTATCTTCTGATTCTCCAAATCCATGGAGTGGTCTCCTTGCACCCTGATGGTGCCATCCATCCCTGAAACATCTTTTCTTGGCGCAAGATGTTTGGTGAGAGTGGGTAATACTGATATTGGGAGAATGTCTCCCTCCTCCTTGAGCCTACCCAAGACTCTCTGCGCTGTGCCAAGTTCTCCCAAGGTTCTTACCCCTCCAGGATCTATGAGTGGTGAAACCTGATGTGAAGCATCTCTCAACAACTCCTGATCTTGTGGTCTCCCAGGTGGAATGTCTCCCTGTAATGAGACATCAATGTCAAGAGTAGACTACATATATGAGTGGTCTTCTTGGTCCCTCCTCTCACTGCGCAAATCAGTCTGCCTCTTTTGTGTATTAACCTCCTGAAATAGATAGGGGTGGGTGCTCCTAATCACCTAATGTTGGCCATCCTCCCTACCTTCTCCTTCCATTTGCAAGGTCTCACCATCTATCAATGTTGGCACATGCTGCTCTTGAATTGTGCCCTGATCTCCATATGTTATATCCTTTGGAACTCCTTGCAAAGATATAAGGGCTCATATAATTGGCACAATTGCTCCATCTCCATCTTCTTGAAGTAATAGATCTATCCCTGATGTGACAGCGTTGTTACCATTTTCCTGCTCTTCCCCTTCATCATTAATGGAGGTTACCTCATCCTCATTAAGAGGCTCTTTTTCTTGATCCTCTTTTGAAAAAAATATTTCCATGTCTTCCTTTTGAGAAGAGAGCTCTTCCTGAAGTGGGGATATTGCCTCTAGCAAAGTATTCTGCAAGTTTATAACCTTTCAATATCATTTTGGAATGGAGTTGGGTTTATGGATCCTTCCAACTCATGCAAATGTTTTGTTTGTTTAGGCTTGGCTATCTCAACCAAGGATGTTTCAGAATGTTTTAGATCAAATATTTTCACTAACCTCCTAGTGAAATTTGTATAAGTAGATACATTTACATGATTCAAGGAAGATGTTTCATAAAACCACCAAGCATAATCCTTTCCTTCAAGATGCAGCATTGCTACTCTAATGGCTTCCTCTTTTGAAACTTGGTGCTGCTGCAAATAGGTGTCTAGCTCCTTCACCCAAGCCTTGGATGTGCATTTAGGTTACCCATCAAAAGTAGGTAGAAAGAATCTACCCAAAGCATGTTTCTTGCACCTTTTGCTTCTATTATTATTTCTATGCCTTCTACTCTCCTTGAGTTGGAAAAACCCTTGGAAGTTTAGATGATCTTAGAACCTCTAAGATTGAGATTCATACTCTTAAAGATAGTCACCAAGAGTATCCTCCTTTGGTGCATATCCTTCCTCCATCTCTCTCACTGTGAATGTAGGCATGGTAGAGCATTGTAGATCTAATTGTGTGGCTAAATGCTCACACCCATAATAGGAAGAACTGGAGATACCTTCACATGAAAGTATTTTTTAGGGATCTTCATGTCTTTCCCTCCTTATTCCCTTGATTTCTCTATTACTATCATGCATAGCTTGGAGAAGAAATTTTGAAAACTCATTTCCCTCCATTTCTCCAAATAATGGATTCTTTCCTTTGTTTCTTTTGTAAGCCTTCTCCTTTCTATGAGAAGCTTCTTCTTCTTATGATAACATAGATGCAATGCCTTCACAGGCTGAGCCAAGATTATGCTCGGATACCACTGTAATATTCCCAAATAGGGAAAGCAACAATATAGCACATAAAAGTGGAAAGTAACAGTAAATGTCAACACAGTACATATGAGCCAAATATAGATCCATGGTATTAAACATAACAGTCACAAATTAGTAAAATATCTTGGGGATCAAGTCCCTCAAGCTAGGCAAGAGAAACCTCCAATGCCTAAAAAGCACTAAAACATGTAATACACTGCTACACAAAATAATGAAGCAAGTACAACACAATTTTATTCTATATCTGGGAAATATGTATATATGGATCTGATGATACCATGCTCATACAAGGCTGAAAATGGGGATCTAGGCTCCCACGCAATTTTCCTATATAACCCAGGAAGGGTTTCTGGAAATACACAAAATACAAATGGTGATCTAAAGCCCTAGGGCTGAAGAATCACTGAAACTGAAGCACATCAAAGGAGGTGGCTGAAAATAATGTAGATCTGAATGGAACTCCTCCAATAGACTCTCTAAATGAAGGGATGATCCCTTCAATGAAGATCTAACCTCCCAAATTTGGCACTGAACCAGCCTTTGGATATGCTCAATAAAATAACGTAGTTTGGGAGGAATACTGCGTTGTAGGAGATAATAATGACTTGGCCTGATGCCAAAATATGAAATGAAGCCCAAATACCTTCCTTACTGATCTCCCAATGGAAAGAAACCTTCTTCCACTGAAACACAAGCTCAGAAATGGCCCAATGAAACCCTCCACTGCTGCACCCTGCAACTCAGCTCAACTCTAAACAGAAACTGCATTGTAGAAGAAAGTTGTAGTTTGGCTTGATGCCAGAATGTGGAAATAATGCTCAATAAATTCTCCTGAGTAGGCACTCGAAGTCCCCCGAGGATGAAGGTGGGATTCCCGCTCGAGAACACCCTTGTGCTAAACAGCACTGCAATCTTAGTTAAACAGCTAAAGAGAGCCACAAGTAATAACAAACCATAATCAAATAATAATCCAAACATGCTCTCAATGGTTTCCATCACCTTCCTTATATTCTTGGTGAGCTTCCTTACCTTGGGCCCCACTCATTAAAGCCACTACTTCCATGCAAATGATCTCCCTCCAAAACTATGTTGTCCCTCATTGAATGTCCACTACTTCCATACCAACGTTGTTGATTTGGTCAAAGTTGACCTAGTCAACATGCTCCATCCCTTGTTCACACATGGGGGTGATTTATATAGCTCTTTTGATGTCCTCCATTCACATTTGGAGCGGTTTTATTCCTACTAGGGATATTTATGGGTCTCCCTACCTTCTTATTCTTCTAACTAAGAAGAAAAATCAAAATTTAATATTCCAATTAGCTGCATGCTAATTTAGGAATCTTACAAAGCTGCCTAGTGGAAAGTTACACACTCTCCACATCTTCATTTCCGCCAAACTGCAGAGCATAGAGGCTTACACACAGCATCAACTCAGTGAAGCCAAACATATTGTTTGTGCTCAACTTAGTGTTCCTAAATTGAGTTCATTAATTGTCAACCAGGGCTAGTAAACTACTGAAGTGTGGTGCACTATATGTGCCTAGGTAATTGTTTCTCACTACATTGTGTCTAGTGTTTTATGATGTTTTTGGTTTTTATGGTTTTATGTTCACAAGGGAAAGAACTAAATGCTGGTGAAAAGAAGCTACTGGTTAAAAACAGAGTGAAGCCTAAACTATGGATGGCAAATAACAAATGCAAAGCTTGATAATGACTCTATTGCAAAGAAACAAATCACAACATGAACTTGAACTTATCCAATTCATTCATTAAAGATGTGTTGGAAGAGCTGGAGAAATGGACAAGTTAAGTGTAAATGGAGTTCTCCTAACTAAACAATCAACCAATCAACTTACAATGTTATAACATCTCATCCATGGTTAAAGGTTTATTGAAACATATTTGGAAAAGAACATTTGTAGCATCATAAGATTTCTACTCTAAACTAGCTCCTAATTCTGTTCTGCAACTCAATCTAGCACCACTAGGCCTCACTCAAAAGTTATAGATTTATTTTTAGAATAGTCTTTGAGAAAAGGATTGTTTTTGAAATGGTAAAAAGGTTGCAAAATACTCCAGGCCTTAGACTGATACTACCTTCTGTCCAGATAATTATGTATTAGTATGAGTTTGGAACAAAAGAAGTTTTGTAAATAATGAAGACCGTGGTATTTAAATTTAACAACTAATGAAATTTAAAATTCAATGGATAGCAACTAAACTTGGAATGTTAATACAGTGAGCTAAGACTATACTAGGGTGCTGCTAGTCTACAGTGAACAGTGTTAAACTGAAAAGCCATTATCAAACTAGAAATGAAATAAGTAAATAAGTAAATATGCGTAAAATTAAGGGTCAAGGTTCTGGACTATGTTAGAATAGGTCAAGAGGCACTTCCATGTCGAATTTCAGCTCAAAAAAATTCGTTTTTCTAAGTTAAACAGTTCCTCCTTCCCGACTAGTCAATAAAAACCCTGATTTCCCAAGACTTTGAATACGCAGAAATTTTCTGAAGCAAGGGCAGCGTATTTTCTGAAGGAATATGATGTATAACACTATAAATAATCATAGAATGAGTTTTATAACAATGCATAGGCTTTCAACAAGGTTAAACAACAGTTTTATATAGAAAACCCCTCAAGATAGAGGTGCCGCAAGACAAAGATTAATCCAAAAACCCTTCAGCGTTTTCTCCAGGAGGCTGAAGCTTATATTTATTATATTACAGATCTGAAACTGATAAATACATGAAAACAGAGATCTATAATGAGACAAAATTCCCAAAGGGCTCTTTATTACTTTCCCCTTGGGGATTTCAGCAATACATGAAAATGTCGAAGCAGATCTGAGTTTTACTGCAGCAGATCTGAAGAATGATTCAGAATTTCTGAATAAAACTTCAGTATCAGATCAGAAATATACTTGGATTGGTTGGCTAATCCAAGGATCACCCTCAATCAGAGATCTAACTCCAAAATGATGCCAAAACCCACCGGGCATTCTCCCTCGGCAATACTTGAGATGCAAGGAAAGAATGGAAGAATTGTGGGTATGCAAGAAGAACATGGGCACGATGCCAAGATCTGATAATAAGCTCCAATATCTCCCAATCTGATCCTCCAAAGGAGAGAGAGGCTCTCCCTCTGAAAAACAAGAGAAGGAGGTGGTGTCATAAAGTCACCACGGCAACACCCTACAACACAGTATTACGCCGCTGCAGCAATAACGCTGTCCTGGAGGATGATGCTAAGAAAATAACCTTGCCTGAGCAGGCACTCGAAGTCCCTCGAGGCTAAGGGTGAGATCTCCGCACGGAGACACTCGGTGCACTAAACAGTGCAGCAGACGGGCTAAACAGCCAGCGTGCCAAAGAAAGACAAATGTCTCACTCAATAATCAATAATCCAAGAATCCAAGCATGAATCAAATGAAGAGGCTCCTCCATCTTTTATAGTGTTGGTTTCCCTCCAAAACCCAATGTAGCCTCTCTCTCTCCTCCACATCCTCATCCTTATCCACATTCTCATCCTTATCTGCGTAGAAGCTTGGAGAAACTTCTAGAGTGTACATAGGCCCCCTCCTCCACGTGGTGTTGGGTCCCCCTTGACTCCCACTTAAGTCACAACGTTGTGCTACTAGGTGGATGTCTTATTTCATTTAAGTGAGTTTAGACCCCTTTTACTCACTTTTTATTTATTTACAAACTATAGGTGGCAAAATAAACAAAATAGAATATTCCAATTTGTTGTCGCAAATTAGGAATATTACAGTCCCCCCCGGCAAAATGTTGCTTGCCCTCAAGCAACTGCCTGAGCAAGTCTCCTCCTAGCGGATGCTCTCCATCGATGCTGCAAAATATGCCTGGGTCCCAGATGCGCCACTGAATCTCCCCTGTACTCTGCATCATCCTGATATGAAGGGATCTCTCAATGCCAGGATCCCAAACTGATCTCTCATGGTACCATCCAACCAACAATCCTCCCGGATCCCATCGCCACCATGGCCAATAATAGCCCAAGTCCCATGGCTCGGACTGTGCACTGCCTCTAGCTATGACTGATGAAGACCATGACTCTGGCTGTGATATATCTGTCATGGTGTAAGTTGTCCCATCAACTGTGTACCAGCTCATCACCTCTCTCCACTCAAGGCATGAAGTGAGGAACATATCTCTCATGTGGATCCTCCATCCCCAAGCAATCATCCAAACAAAATGAGCCACCTCCCAACAAGGCAACTCCTGAAAATCTCCTTCCACCTCAAGCTCCGGTAATGAAGGTGGGTTGAAAATATGATCTTGGCAAGCATCATAGCTTACCCCATGTTGTCCTTCTCTCCACTCATGACAAGTGTAGAGTGTATGTTGATCTTGGGCTGCAAAATCATTGCCCTCCAATGGCAAAGTGAAGAACAATCCTCCCAAGAAGGTTCCTCCAACAATGAAGAACAGGCTGGCCCAAAACAATTCATCCATGAAGAATAGGACATGTGCATCATGGATCATCCTAATGAGATGTTTACTGAAGGTGTTACATGAGGATACATAATGCAAACAATCTCTCACAAGCATACAACATGGTCTCATCCACTGCAACTTCAGAAAATTACATGGCAAGCAATGTACAAGATTCGTCACATCTACTAATGGATAGTAAATGGCTGAATATGACAACAACATAAGACCAAACACTTTCCCGTGGCTATACAATGGATGAATATCAATCTCATGGCCCACCTCAAAAGAGAACACATATGTAGTAGTGGTGGCCATGCCTCCTCCCATGCTCCCATTAGAACATGTAGTGCAGAGAATGTGAGAATTCTTCCCACTCAAAGACACATCCAACTCATGTGTCTCCCTCATAATCAAGCCTCCCATACAAATCTGATCTATATCAGCAAATGGAGACAAGATCAGCAGCAAAATGAAGGAAACGCTGAAGGTTACATGTGATGAAAAGAGGTACCAACAGCTTCCCCAACAAGTACAGCGCAGTTTTACAAGTTGCTGCTTGATAAGAGTACAAGGCAAAATGTTTATGTTACGCATGCATGTCTTCATATGATACATGATATAGTGCTGCAAATGAACATACATGAGGTGGTAAAACATTTTCCCAAAGCCACAAAAGAGATGGTTGCCTCCATCATGTAGATTGGCCCAATAAAACTCATAGAGCAATATGACAAGCTTTCCCTCCTGTGAAGCAATGCACTGCATAGGAATGGTAAGAGTGTGCAAATCAATGAATGTATAAACAACCTCCTCACCATAGGCTAGAAGTAAGATGGTACATGGGTCCATACATGAGTCCTCCATAGTGTTTTGGCATGCTATGAAGAAGACTAAACCATGTGCTGCAAACAGATAATCCTCCTGATGCTTGGAAATCCAAGTCAAGAAGAATATGCCATAGATGTCTCTATAATCATTACCTCCTCTAAGTGAAACAATTGTGAAGTGATCCTAGGACCTATGGGTTATAGATCCACCATAACTCTACTGGGTACACTTTATCCATAAATTTCTGCTCCAAGGTGACAGCGCTGTGAGCTCATGCAAGTAAGCTCTTGTCAATACAAAGCTCTGTTCTTTGACATGCTCTTTGTCAAAGACTCCTCTAATAATGCTGCAACAAATATGGAATACCTCCCAAGATGGAAGTGCTTCCCAATCATCATCAAAGACCAAGGAGATAGTGCCATCTCCTCCTCCTGCAACATCATGCAAAGTGTGAGAGAAAATCTGCCCTTGCTCTCCCAAACAAAGCAACAAGACATTTTGCTGCCTCCCCATACTTCCATCATACAAATCATATGATGAAGACATAATGAATGGTATGAGTAACACATCAAAACCATGCATCCATACTCTATGCTGCTCAATGATGCAAGTATCCAACCATCTTCTCTCCGTCCTCCTACTCTTAGGAAGAGTATGTGCCAAGTGATGGCCAAACTCTTTCAAGAGCAACCAGCGCAGCCAAGCCTCCTGCTGCCCGGTATCATAGATTTGCAAGTAGCCTCCTAGCTCCTTGCTCATCATCCCCATCCACTTAATCACTTGTGGATACCTCCTTCTTCTCCTCATCCTGGTACTCCTCCCATGAGGGCTACCATCCTCCCAAATCAAATCACTGATTTTGCACTTCATGGGATTTTGAAATATAAACTTCTCAAGGATCAATGAGACCCTGTCAAGAATCAAATAGGTGGTAGGAAAAAACCTCCCATCATGATGTGTATGGATCAAGGGATGTCCAACACAAGCATGAGAGATGTTATCCATCCTAAAATGTCCTCCATCTTCTATCTGCTCTTGTGAGAAGGGAAGAAAGTCATTGCATCCCATAGTGTGTCGAAGTGCATCTCCAGTGAGATCTCTCCTTGAGACCTCCCTTTCATCCATAGTCTTCCAAAACCAATGAGGTCTTGGATCTGAAAGTAGAAGTTCCTCTTTGAGTTGAGAAGAGCTCATTGAGAAAGTGTCATCTTGAAGGGAGAAAAGGTTTCTTACTCCAAGATGTCTACTATCAACCTTCAAGTCTTCAAACCCCAATCTCCAATGTGATGTAAAATCCAACGATGGCTCATGAGAATGAGTGTGTGATTCCTTCTTGAGTGTTTCCATGTTGCACAGCGCAGTGCAACCAAGCTACCTTCGATCTGCATTAGGAACTTCTTGTAGAACTGCAAGAGTCCCATCCTCAAAAGCGTTGGCTGCTCCAACTGTTGATGCATGTGGCTGCTCCTCCATGGGTGTGACAGCGTTTTCACAAGCCCCCTCAAGAGGTGATGTAATCTCTTCTTCTTGATGAGCATTGGAAGCGCATGGTACTTCCTCTTCTTTTTCTTCAACCTTCTTGACCTCCTCAACAGTGGATGCATCTTTTCTGGATCTGAAAAAGAATAAACTCTCCTTTTTCACCGTTCCGGTCTTCTTGGGCTTAGACTCACAGGGAATATTGGATTCCTCATGCATGGGAAGAGGTGATCTCCCAGTAGTACGCTGTACATCTGAACTCTGTATGCTATAAACTCCATCCTCTCTGAGCTGACAGTAATCTTTGAAGGGCAAAATTGCTTTGAGGTCTTCCCCCATGGACTTCCATTCTCGGAAATAATCTTCAAAAGGGTACATGACCACGCTTTTGTGAGATCCTCATATGTTCCATAGATAATTAGCTCCACAGGCTGAGCCAGAATTATGCTTTGATACCACTGTAATATTCCCAATAGGGAATTTTCAGCAGATCATGCCAGAAAAACGCATTCTTCAGGTATGAGGGATTCATCTATCATATCATATCTCTGAAAATGTTCAGAAACCAAAAAAAATAGCAGCAGCAACCTTTACTCAGCTTTTAAGGGCAAAAGGGTGGGGAAAAGTGAGGATTTTGGCCCTAAAATGAGTGAATAAGGAAATATGCGTAAAATTAAGGGTCAAGGTTATGGAATATGTTAGAATAGGTCAAGAGGGACTTCCATGTCGAATTTCAGCTCAAAAAAAGGCGTTTTTCTAAGTTAAACAGTTCCTCCTTCCCGACTAGTCAATAAAAACCCTGATTTCCCAAGACTTTGAATATGCAGAAATTTTCTGAAGCAAGGGCAGCGTATTTTCTGAAGGAATATGATGTATAACACTATAAATAATCAAATAATGAGTTTTATAACAATGCATAGGCTTTCAGCAAGGTTAAACAACAGTTTTATATAGAAAACCCCTCAAGATAGAGGTGCCGCAAGACAAAGATTGATCCAAAAACCCTTCAGAGTTTTCTCCAGGAGGCTGAAGCTTATATTTATTATATTACAGATCTGAAACTGATAAATACATGAAAACAGAAATCTATAATGAGACAAAATGCCCAAAGGGCTCTTTATTACTTTCCCCTTGGGGATTTCAGCAATACATGAAAATGCCGGAGCAGATCTGAGTTTTACTGCAGCAAATCTGAAGAATGATTCAGAATTTCTGAAGCAAACTTCAGTATCAGATCAGAAATATACTTGGATTGGTTGGCCAATCCAAGGATCACTCTCAATCAGAGATCTAACTCCAAAATGATGCCAAAACCCTTGGAACGTTGCTCCCTCAGCAATAACGCAGATCTGAGGAAAGAACTGCGCAGTATACCATGAAGAAAATATAGGCTTGATGCCAAGATCTGATAATAATCTCTAATATCTCCCAATTTGATCCTCCAAAGGAAAGAGAGGTTCTCCCTCTGAAAAACAAGAGAAGGAGGTGGTGTCGTAAAGTCACCACGGCAACACCCTACAACACAGTATTACGCCGCTGCAGCAATAATGTTGTCCTGGAGGATGATGCTAAGAAAATAACCTTGCCTGAGCAGGCACTCGAATTCCCCCGAGGCTAAGGGTGAGATCTCCGCACGAAGACACTCGGTGCACTAAACAGTGCAGCAGACGGGCTAAACAGCCGGCGTGCCAAAGAAAGACAAATGTCTCACTCAATAATCAATAATCCAAGAATCTAAGCATGAATCAAATGAGGAGGCTCCTCCATCTTTTATAGTGTTGGTTTCCCTCCAAAACCCAATGTAGCCTCTCTCTCTCCTCCACATCTTCATCCTTATCCACATTCTCATCCTTATCTGCGCAGAAGCTTGGAGAAACTTCTAGAGTGTACATAGGCCCCCTCCTCCACGTGGTGTTGGGTCCCCCCTTGACTCCCACTTAAGTCACAACATTGTGCTACTAGGTGGATGTCTTATTTAATTTAAGTGAGTTTAGACCCTCTTTACTCACTTTTTATTTACTTACAAACTATAGGTGGAAAAATAAACAAAATAGAATATTCCAATTTGCTGTCGCAAATTAGGAATATTACAACGCCCTTGTTGGAGGGGTGCATTTTGATTTCATCGGTGAATGATCTAGCTTAGCGATGCTCTCTAGCTATTATTGTGAGGTTGATGGGGTCGTCATTGTCACACAGGACGTCGAGACCACAGATCAGTGTTATGTGTCGGCTTAGGGCTAGACACTTTTTCGATTGGGCACGTCATCTGTATGACTGCATGGTGTCCCAGTTGGGGAAGGCCAAAGGCGGGGAGAGGTATTTTCTTATGCTAGCATCTTCTACAGCATCATGTTTAAGAGGGTGGCATTGTTGCACCCTGTCGTGGTTGTTCCCATGGGTTTTCACCGGGACCCTAGGATAAAGCGATGGGTGTCAGTGATGCCCCGAGGTGGTGGGGGTGTGGTGGGTCACTGGTGGAATGAGACCACTGAGGCCTGGTTTAAGGCCAAACCTTAGATATTCCTAGAGTTTCCATATTCTAGGATGGACTTCCGAGGAGATCTAGATATTGGTCTCCCTGTTGGTTACGTATGGGGACCTGTAGGTATGATTTTGTTATGTTTTTCTGCATTGTTTGAGTATTTATGATGTGTATTTGACATTTTTATATGCATTTTGATGACACTGACACTATATTTATTTATCTTGCAGATGTGGGAGTATTTGTTCGACCTACTACTCGATTGGTGGGGCACAAGCCCCATAGGAGGGTCCCAAGTGAAGGTGCTCCACCCCGGGGTGGGGGGCACGGTGGTGCTCTATGACAGCCTCCTGGTGAAGGCTCGGGTGTTCTTGCTAGCCCTTCTAGGGAGGGAAGCATCTTGGTTGTTGCTGAGTGCACTGTTGCAACTACTCATGCTGAGGTGGCTGAGGTGAGGGTGGAAGATCTAGAGGACCAACCAGCTGCATCTGAGGCATCTACTCGTCTCACAGAAGCGTAGGATTGAGTGGATCGATTGACCCAAGGTCTGCCAACTCGAGGGTTTATTGATTACATGGATGAGACCTTGATGGAGACGGTTATGGCCCGAGAGAGAGACTATCATTTGAAGCTACACCATGTGGTGGCCTCTGTTTTGACTATTTCCCCTATTTTGGCACCGGGTGCAGTTGTGGGTCTAGGTGGGCCACCTGGTGGGGCTCAACCCTAGAGATATTATGTATTCATGGAAAGCGCCCGGTATGAGAATTATTCCATTATTTTTTATGACATGTGCATATAGTTTTTGACTGACTTGAGAGTCGGAGACATGACTTGTATATGTTGTACTTAGATATTTTTGATATATATGTGAGACGTGTATTTTTGCAGCTCTTGATGATGTGTCTATGTTTTTGATAGATGCTATGTATCATTGATGGAGATATATATGTTTTTCATGTTCTTTGTTTTTATGTATGATGGTTTATATGAGATGCATTCCATTCTAGGATGAGACTAGCTATGTGATATGTTGTCTGGTTTTGATTTCTTGGTACATGTGTGAATGTAATATGATCAAATTGACGTCTTAATATTTTTGCATGTAAATATTTTCTAAACAGTTTAGAATCTCATACTTCAAATTCTTGGTTTACCTGTGAAACCACTAGCTGGGAATCAAGGTAGATATGAAGATGGTGGATGCCTTGATTGAAGGCATCACTCATTAGCCCGATGATGACATCATATTCTGCCTGATTATTGGTGGCCAATCCAATGCATACTCCGTTGGTGAAAAAATGCGATCGGTCAGGATAGTAGATGACCCATGCAGCTGCTGCTAGATTTTGAGACCATTGTGATGCTCCATCAGCGAATCCAAAATAGTGATTGGGAGGACGATGCATCTATGACACTAGAGTGCTTTTTAGAAAAAGTATGTGATTTTTTGTTATCAAAATACAATGTTAGCTACATGCATGTTGTCTCTAGGTCTAAGGATTCCTGGCCCTTATGGGTATGCCAGCTTTTTTCAAGTCACGGAAGCCGGTACAGATGCAAATGGTGCCCTGATTTTTTATGATGAGAACAAGGTTGGGAAAGAATGATGTTTCGGTGATGCGGTAGATAAACCCGGTCTTGTGGTGCTTTGCGTCATTAGCATTGGGTGGTGGAGGAATTTTTGTTATGGCAGCTTCCTTATTAGCAAGTGTAGGTTCCTCATGACGCGTACCAAGAGTAAATGCACTTTCCGGAATTTGGGAATTTTTCTTGGTGCAGAGGCGCCTAAATTTTTCCATTAATGGGCATGCCTATGTTTCATGGTTTTTAATATCCCTTTTTGGGGGATATCTCTAAAACATAGCAAACTCTAACTAGAGATGGACTGGGAGGGCGTTTATCAGATATTTCACCTCTGAGAAGAGGGTGAGATCTAGAGGCTACCTGGCCCTTTCCAGACTCTATCTAAGAGTATGAGGAAAAACACACCAAGTGGTATAGAACTAGAATTCTCGAAGATATAAAAATAACAGTAATGTAGACATACAATAGCATAGATAACATGTATAACAAATGTTCCAGAAATAGAGAGAGAATGCTAAGCCATTTTATTATACTGAGAAATATCATGAAGTACAATAGGTGATCAGAGTGATGGCACCTATACTTGCTCAAGGCAAGTGAAGAAATACTCTCAGAATAACCAGGAAATGGCTGCTCTCTTAACTATATCCCAGCTGCTGGAAAACTGTCGTGTAGCTGCTACTGCTGAAATGAACTAATGACTAGGGTTTGTTCCCCTTTCCAGGATGAGCTGAAAATCTGGAATCCACCTCTACTCATCAACCACAACAAAACCCATAAATCATATCAGAAATGGCTGACCCCCGAAAATCACCCCCTTGGGGAATTACGCTACCCTCCAAGGCTCTGCGTAGAGGCTGAATAGGAAAAACTGAAATACGGCCTCAAACTCCACCAAAATCCTCCCAAAGGAAAAGGTTGATCCTCTGCTCAATCTCCAGGCTCAAAACCCCTGCAAGAAACCCAATCCAGAGCTCTTCCTGAATATACTACGTCCTCCCTCTCAATGACTACGCAGTCTCTGAATGCACAGCTCCGCAACAAAACCCAAACACCAATCCTCCCACAAAATTCTGAAGAAACTACCTTTCCCAAGCAGGCACTTGAAGTCCCCCAGGGCTAAGGGCGAGATCTCTGATCGGATACACTCAGCGCACTAAATAGTGTTGCAGACAAGCTAAACAGCCAACGTGCTCAAGAAGTCAAAACGACCAGCTCAATATCATCAACAACGAATCCATAAAATGAGAAGGCTCTCCCCTCTATATAGCATGAGCCCCTTTCAACCCTAATTCTCACCTCCTCCAACGTTGCCACATGCTCCCTCTTGGCCTGCGCAGTCCCTCCATGTTTCTACGTGGGCCCCCTCTCTGCGTGGTCTCTTGGCCCCCTCGACTCACTTAAGTTATAATTTTGTGCTACTAGGGAGTGAAATTTTATTTCTAAAGTGATTTATGTCTCCTGTACTCACATTTTTATTTATGAATAAACTATAGACGGAAAAATTGAGAAAAATTTGAATATTCCAATTAGCCATAGTTAATTAGGAATATTACATGGTTACGGTCAGTGCAAATGGTGCACAGTACCATCGTGGTTACCAAGTAGATGGTATGAGAACCAATGCTACTCTTTTTCCTTGAGGTGGACACTTGGAAAGGATTAAGCGTAGGGGAATGATTCTGTTGTTTCCATCTCTAATTTTTTGGGTTTGGGAGGTCCATCTCCTTGGACGATGCTAGACTTAATGCCGCTCTTGTCGCTCTTAGCCTTGGGAGGTACTCACAATTCATTGTATGGTGGAATTGTGAGCAGATCCTGCAATAGAAATGTGTGATCTTCTCTTGATTGGAGAGAATGATCTGTGGGATGGGGATGGTTCTATGAAGGTTGTTTTTAAGGTGCTTCAGTTCCTGGCAATGATTCACCTGGTGGTCAGCTTTATCACATAGCTCGCATGACGTCCTTGGCTGAACACAAGTTCTACTAGGATGATGTGTCGTTTTGACTCACCCAATGCTTTGGAATTGGTAGGGGGTAGGCTGCTCGAGGGAATTCTGCCTAGCATTGGCTTGTCTTGTCTTTACATCTCCTATCCCTGAGTACTTGGCCTCTAGGGAGCGTATGGTGTCTATCAATGGGCACACACGGGAGACGTAAGTGCAGTGCTGAGCATGATGGTTTCCTTGACATACTAGACAATATTGTATTTCTTGGGTATTCCCTTCCCTCTGAATTGGTGAGGTGATTGGATACCATCAGCGTAATGATTCTAGGTTTGGGCAGTTGGCGACCAAATGGTTGTGTGTGTTGCATAATGCACAGGTTTTTCCTCTTTGTGGAGGGTGCTTGGGGGTGACCATATGCTCCCCAGTCGGTCGCTTTTCCACTGACAGGAAGAGAATGTATCTGCTTGTCACATCCTCTTGCATTTTCGAGCATTCCATGGATTCGGCATCTGATCTGTCTCCTAGGGAGAGATGCATGATGGCCAAGCATAAACTAGTTAACGTTGAACGAAATAAAGGGATATAATGGCAATGACGTAATGGGTGGTCACCAGAGCATATCCGACACGAATTCTAGATTTCCCGTAGGTCGGCACTAGAGACCAAGTTAACAGTATACCATCTTTGAAACAGCTCCAGGGCTGCATAGTCGGCGATGAAATGATCCCGCTCATCACAGAGTACACAGCATTGGACAGGGGGAGGAGGAACAAATGGTTTTCTTTCTAGTGATTTTCCTTCCTCTTGAAGGTACAATATGACACGAGGTTCTTCCCCGCTTGTCTGCATGGGGGGATCCTCTTGGTATGATTTTTCTATGGAATTTAAGGTATCCCTAAATCACGGCATATCTGGGCAATAATGGGTGTAGTGCCCATAATTGTTGTAGATAGTGCATGCGTGATTGGTACGCAATGCTTTGGCTTGGTTTTTTGTGACTGGTTCCTTTTTATGGGAATGTGCATCCATGGTACTTCTTTCAGAGGTGAGGAGAGGTTTTAATTCATCCAACTCCAGGAAAATGTTGGTAGGATGGCCTACAACATCGCACAATGCACAAGGTTGAAGTTCCCTTGGTATGAAGGGTTTTTCTATTTTCTTCCCCTTCTTATTGGTTTTCTTAATGTATGGGAGTTTCGGTGATTAGCATAGCTTCTGGAGGGGTGATAGGCCTTATCCCTATGGAAGTGATGCCAGGACTCCCAAGCATTTCTGGTGGGGCCAAATACCATATAGGTATCACAAAACCCATGCTTGGAAATGGTACCGTTTCCAAGACCTGTTTTGATACGTATCCTAGTGGGGGGTACAAGAAGGGGGTTTGGGAATATGCATGAGGAAGGAAATCTGTATCAAGGTTTTCAGTTTCCGTACTGCTCATTTCCATCTCCGGTGGTGTTTTAGTGTTTGATGATGACATCATGCACATCGGGGCCACTGTGATGTCAGAGAATGATTCTATTATGACAGGGGGATCCCCTAGGAATGATCCAAGGATCGATGATGGTTTGAATTGGCCGAGGCCATACTCTTGGAACTGCATGAGCGGTTCATTAGATCTATCTACATAGGGTAGAAAGACCTACGTGGTTGTCATGGGTCTTTTATCATCGTATGTCAACTGGTCAACCGTGATGATGCAATCCTCGTGGGGGAACATCATAGTCGGGAAGACGGAGGATGCTATGGCAGACATGGCATACATATAACTCCTCCCAAGGATTATGTTGTATTCAAGCTGAGCATCCAAGAACCTCAATGTCTATAAGGACCGTCTTATCAGCCAAGCTGACTGGGACATTTTGATAGAGACCGAAAGGGGCAGAAGGGCGCCCATCGTATTCTCTAAGGGTGATGTCGGATGGAATTAGTTCAGGAGATCCCAACTTATGCCAAACGCTCTTCGACATGATGCATGTAGATGCACCCTCATCAATGATACATCTATGTATGGTGATATCTCGCACTGATACTGGTATCTGGAAGGTGACCAATGAAGGAAGCCTAGGGTAGATTTATCTAAATCAAAATCCATGAGGCGAGAATTGGCAGGGTTTATGGCGCCTAACGCGGAAAGTAAGGTTTTCCATTTCTTTGGGAAAGATTGCAGGACCTCTAAAGTTGACATGGAAGCGGGAGATTGTGTTAAAACGTCCACAATGCTATAGTTATGGCTTGCTTTGGAGTGGTGTCTTGTCCACCTTGGTGGACCTTTAGCCATCTTTGGCATGGGTTCAATAAGAATTTTGGATATGGTTAATGGTCTAATAGGTGCACTCATGCTAGCCCCTGACGGATTGGTGTCTGGGGGGCATCATAGCTTCGATTCCATGTCTGGAAGAACATTTCTTTTCCAGTCATGTAGATTTCATGGTTGTTGTTCCCAGAATCATTTGGGGGTGGTTGTTTTTGTTGGGTACTAACCACTCCCTGGTGGGGGAAGGGCTCCTGCATAGATTTATTTTGTTGTGTTTTTCTCCCTTGTTCATGGCTACCATGGAGCTTCTTTAGCTCAGGTAGATCAGGACAGTGATGAGTGTAATGGTCGTACTCACCACAAATAGCGCAAGGGTGATTTGTCCGCAGACTAGCCCTCTATTTCTTCCCTTGGGAGTTATTTGGCTCCTGGATTTAATTCCGGTTGGGGTTGCCCCCAGCCTGAGATCGCGGAGGGCGTTGCTGGTTATTTCCCCCCTGTCCAGAATCTCCCTTTTTTTTATTTTTTAGTTTTTTTTCTTTAACTATGATTCCCCTGGTCATTAGACTAGCGCAGTTGGGCCTAAGAAGGTTGCACGAAATTCATCGGTGCATTGTTTTGCAATGGTGGTTTTTGTGCTGGGGAGGGGGAATATTGGGGTCCCTGTCCCTGGTTTGTGTATGGTTGCTAGGGGGGATCTCTTCCATTAGCAATCATAGCTACGTACTAGGTCCCCTCCGAGGGAGGATAAGGTCCTCCCTGTTGATGATGATATGACAATGCCCTATTGGTCACATTCTACAGAGGTGAAGGATGAATCTGAAAGTATCCTGGTTGTGGGATGTTCTGGTAAGGATCATACGAGTAACCGAGGTACGGGATACTACTGCCTAAGTGACTTTGGCTCAATGACCCTATCAATCCGTCTACAGAATTCGATGCACCTGGAAATTATTTGTAAGTTTTCAGGCATGGGGCATTAGGCAGGATGTTGTAGTTGTATCCTGACTGAGTGTATATCATCTCGAGTTGTTGGGCTTTGCTAATGGCATGCTCTTAAGAATTAGGTCCTTGGGTTTCCATACATTTTTAAATCTCTGCAATGAGAATTTTCAAAAATAGGTCCAGCAAAACTCGATCGTCGAGTTTCGATTTTCACACACTTCGACGTAGCCACCATTCATGGAGATGGTCTGAGATATGGACAGCTGGTGTTTGCCTAAAATGGGTTAGTAACTACATTCCTGAATCGTGGTTGATGAATAACTGAAAATATGTAAGGAACTCAGTAGCAAGGGTGCTAAAGGTTCCATGCATAGCAGAAGGCTGCTCTACATACCATTTCGTGGCTTGTCCTATTAAGGTGCGTTGAAATAGTCTTAGTCGAATGGCATCATCCGTGATGCTATTTTACGAACACCATAGGTGGAAATTCATTACATGATTTCCAAGGTCTTTCACTTGTTTCCCTTCAAACTTTAGAATGTATAAAGGGAGATTCGTGGGCATAGGGAGCCGATTGGGATTATGCGCAATGGGATCATTCATTAACTTTTTTAGGTCAGGAATATTCAACGAAGCTAAGAAAGGTAACGAAATATTGATTGTCATTGTGTGTTGTGGAAAAATCGTTGTCTGGGTGTTGAGGTTTATGGGGGGTGCCTGGGGGATAGTACCCTGTGGCGTACCCAGTTGTGTGTTCCGTTGGCTCCCTAAAGGGGTAGCGCTCCTCTACCTTCTGGGGGTTGTGGGAGGAGTTGTGTGTCATTAGGGGAATTTTGAGGTCTAAAATGGGCCTCCTAAGGAAAATTTACAATCAAAATTCACTTTATGAGAACCAATCACATTTTAGGGATGACATCATCCATAATGGTTGAGGTGGCATTGCTTGAGTTAAAGGTACTTACTTTTCACATTCTCAATGGTGGATAAAAACTCATGGTTAACTATGGTAGTGTTCTAAGTACTTTTAAAGTCAAAGTAAATTACTCATAATAAATGTCATTTCACACTTTTTGAATAAAAATATATTATTGTCATTTCATATTTCTTGAAATAAACAATGCATATCCCTAAGCATTTATTATATTATATTATATTATTTTTACATATTATATTAATTACATGTTATTATACAATTTAAATAATATAAATTTTAATTAATAGCATATAATATAATTAAGAATTTATAAATTTATATCTATATTTTATTTTAAGTTATTTAAGTACAAAGGACAAATGCATTAGTTGTTCAATGATAATGACTTTTTCTTGAAAAGCTCATTCTTATTTATAGTCACATCAGTACAATTTTTTTATTAATTTTATTTTGGTACAACTTTTGAATTGAATTTAACTATGGTTACATGGATTGTGGTGAAAAAAGTGAATTGAAAATTCATAAATATTATTTTATTGGTTTAGCTATTATTTTATTATTTCCTTAGGAGGCCCATTTTAGACCTCAAAATTCTCCTAATAGGTGTCCCTCAGGGGATTTCCACAAATGTGATGTTGGGTGACCCTTGGGGGTTTTCAACTACAGATGCCCCGATAAAGGAAGAACCAATAACAATGGTTGTGTGGCATATTTGACGTCTGAATGGCAAAAGACTTGGCACTCCTCCCTCTAATGGGGGGAGGTCCAAAAAACATCTAGATTGACGGGGTCCCGTTGGGTCCGTTATGGTGTCGACTCGGTTTAATTTTGGAAATATTTTTTTAGTTTTTTATGAGATGAGAGATATTATTATCAAATCAAAATGCGATCACATACATAAAACAAAGTGAAAAATAAAAAGTAAATTTCCCTTTATATTAATCCTATGTGATCATTCAATCAAACTATGGTTTTGGTTGTTTCGCATATGATACTCAAAATCCTAGAAGACCTAATCATCTTCACACTCTTAAATGTAACTGGACCTTGCGAAGATATCTTCGAATGTTGGGGCAACGCCTGAAAGACCTGGCAATGCCTTCTAGTCAACCGAAAAAAATAAATAAAAAAATCGACCAAGGTAATGGTAAGAGGATCTAGTGTTGCTTGCATCGTCACCTATAGGGAAGGATGCCCTATATTTTTCCACTAAGTATCCTCATCCCACGTGAGTGTTTGAGTCTTGAGCTTCTTGGCATTCAAATACTAGTACCGAGTACGATATGGGTCAGGTAGCCCCAAATAGTACCGCATGCACTGGGCCTAAGCTTAACCCCCTCTGAATCGGGTCTCTGTAGCGCTCGGGAATTCTGTTTTGTGGGCGAATAAAAAAATTTTAAGCTCCCTACACAGTCAAATTCTATGTTTAAAGAATTTAAACTGACTATGGCGGCTTATTGGATGCCTACCCCCAATGTTCCTATCCCCAATATGGCCCCTATGGGGAGATTTTAATGAGTTCAATTAATCGTTAGTTTTAAAGAGTATTAATTTGCTTATGGTGTGCCTTTGTGAAGTGATGACAAGAATAGGACGAGGGACCTATCTCACTGAAGCATCGTGTGCGTAATGAAGTGGAAAATAACAATGTTATAGGATGCGGATATGCAGTGATCCTTTACACTCCTTCCTACTTACACTAGGTTTGATTGTTTCTTTAAAGAAATAAACAACGTGCGGATAATAGGTCACTTTCAACTTTGACTAATTAGACTAAATGTTTCACTATAGGGATATGGTAAACTATCAAAATAAATTGTTCATATGTGTACCTAAGATCACCACGAGGTGCAAGGGCAATAGAGATTACTTGTCTTCTTTGATACTTTAATCCTGGTCCTGAATCCTAATCCAAAATTTAAACTAACTTAATGCAAAATTTGAAAAAATTGACAACTAGCTAAAGATGTGTGCATATGGGCCACTTACTTCCTGCTAATTAATCCTATGTGTTTGGTGTCTATTATTAGTAATCAACTCATTCAAATAGCATGTGTGGGTTTAAAACCACTTACTTTCCCCCTAATTAAAATATGTGACTTAATGATAATAAGCTAAAATTAGAACTATGCAATGGTTAATCTAAATTTTATCCCTAAAACATATCCTAACAATCAAGAAACACCATAACACAGTGCCGGAAAATTTATTATGGGCTGCCAGTCACTTTAAAATTACAAAAAATGGAGAAAATTAGTGAAAAATAGGCTCATTGGTTTTTGTTCTCACTCTGTAATTTGTAAGATTGGCAAGAACAAACGTCAGAGGACAACATCAAACCACTTTAGAGTCCAGGACCTAGCCTTCCTAGGCTCAGAGAGGGATCTATCTATCTCTTATTTGAATTTATCTTTAATATCACGAATGTTGATGTTAGGCTAGTTATAGTTGGTTGTTTTTTATTGATTTTGTTGGTTGGATGAGCAGGTTTGCAGGGACTATTCCATTGGGATATAGAGTCAAAGGTTGGATTGGCACATCAACATTCAAGAGCATCATAGGTAAAGCTAACTGTGCTAAATGGATCTTTAGATCTGTATGAATTATGAGGTGAAAGAAATAGTAAGGTTCAGTAGTGACTAAAAAGTAGTTAAGAATTATTTAATCAGACTTCAGTAGAAAACATTAAGATTGTAAATGCAGACAGAATTAAGGTGCTCTGACAGCAAATCTCAATCTAAAATTTCTTATTTACAATTAGATGAACATATGCACAGCAGGGAAAACAACGGAAACATTTAAAACAGAGAAGTAGCACATCACTATTTTAACACAACTCAAGAATCATGTAAACGGTCTTTGATTATTGATGTCCAGCTCCAAAATTACAGTGCTCCAATATAGTAGTTCTTAAAATCCAGGGGCTAACAATATCCAACCCTTCATAATGGAAATTCAAGCAGTATTTAACTAAAACTTGAGTCGGTTTCCCTAATATACTTTGGAAAACTTCATTAATCACAAACAAAATGAATTTAGACAAGTGTGGTGTTGGGGGCCTTGTTTTTAAATTCAACATATTTTGAGTTGCGGCTAGTACATGGCGGAACGCAACCACGGTAGGCAGAAAGATTTCAAGGTTGCGAAGGAGCAAAGGATAGGTGTCACATCTGTTGCGGGAGCAAGCACAGATGGCGGAAGAGCGCGGAAGGAAACGAGCAGTTTAACTCTCGACTAACAGAAATAAATAGAAGACAGTCGAGCAAGAAGAAAGGAGGAACGATCAGTCGCGCTGGCAGCAGAACAAATAGGCAATCGGCCAACGTGAAGGGAGAGTTTGTGCAGATGGGATCAAGCAGCAGGGAGCCATAGGAGAGCTCTATCTATGTTGTATTGTTCACCATTTCTCTGTATTTCTGTATTTCTCTCTGTCCAATAGGACTTCTTGTATTCCGTTTTGTTGATGCTCACATAGTAGAGCTCTGTAATAGCTTGTCACTGATAGTTGATGCTTAATACAATTAGAAGTGTTATTTTGGGATGTTTTTTATGGTCTTGAATGAATGGTTTTTCAAGCACTCTTAAAATTTAATTTACTGCAAGTCTGAATCCATTTCCAATAGATGTTTGTCATGGAACGTTGTGTTGCATTTGTTTAGACTTTTAACATAACTTCCATTTACATAGATCCATGTTGTTGGGTTGATACCGATGAACTCCCTACCTTATTAAGGTCGCAGCATGCCTCGGGTGAGACTCTCAGCTCTTCGAAGCTGGGTGAGAATGCCGGCGTGAAGCTAGACTATGGCGGAAAACCTTGTTGGCCCTTAACCTGAACCCGGGTCTTCTCCGCGAGACCTTTTCTCTCGCCAACAAATGGTTCCGTTGTCGAGACCTGAAAACTCATTTGGGAGCTAGATCATGGTATCTCGGATCTTCGAAAGAGAAATACGAAGTTGATGGGATAACCACCTGGATCAGTTCATTGCTCAGCAAGCTGAGCTGAGATGACAGAAGGAGAGAATGATTAAAAACCTGGTTCTATTCTCCGACTCTGCTAGTGATACCTATGAAATATTTTGGGGGAAGTTCCTGAAGGAACTCTATAACTGGTTGCGAATGCTTCAGACTAAGGTCGTCAAAGAAAATTCGCGGAAGATCAATCGCAAGTGGGTGCACGAGGATCTAGTGGCCCTTCATCAGTTAAACATCAATTTTACCCGAGCTGTAGATTTTTGGCGGGAATCTACCTTGGACGGATACATAGTGGAGTTTGCAGGGGAGTGATACCAGTATTTCTCAAGAGCAGAAGATACGTTCAGATCCGGATTAAGGGGGAAGCTGCTGAAGGAGATCCCATTGTGGATTAAAGCAATGATGGTAGATGAAGGACTAATGGGGTTCCAAAAAGCAGAGATGGAAGCGTAAAACCTCTGGTACCGGGGAAAGGGATTAAAGGATATATGCTACAAGAACAGTGAAAAATGGGAGTAGGAGTATGGATGTTGAGACCGTCCACAGGCTCAAGGAGCGACGAGCACATCGGAGGGCGCAGATTGTAGAAAGGTGGCGAGAGAGGGTGATAAAGGAGTTGAAGAGATAGGAAAGTGGTCGAAAGAACAAAGAGGAGGGGCCTCATATGACGAAGGAAATGGAAAGTCAGGTGGGTCCCCACGATATAGGAGGGGTCTTTAAAGAAGTGCGGCAGGTGTATAGGAGCCTAGCCCAGATGGAGAAAGGAAAGAAGTCTGACGGAGAAGGTACAAACGCGCGCCCGGAGGAGGTGTCTGATGTGGAGATGCATGTTGCAATGGAGCAACTATTTCAAGAAGGGTCGGCGTCCATATCTCAAGGTATTCCTATTCCCCACAGTTCAAGTAGCTCTAGTCCCAACCTTCCCCTAGTGCTCTACAAACCCCTTGGTGAAATTTTTGTTAAGTTGCGTGAAGAAAGTAGATTGCACAGTATTCCATGCCCAGCAGTAACACATACTAGTAAAAGGATTGTTAGTGGTACAATATCACATCCAGGAACCAACGGCTTCATTTTAGTGACGCCTACTCAAGTGAACATGGTAGGATCACTTACCTGGTATCCAGAGTTCTCTAGAAGGGTAACAATGATGTCGAACAGCACTGGTACCTCTGCGAGGCCATATGGAGGGCACGGAAGACACCAGATGTTTGGAAGTTGATAGAATTTTAGACCACCCTTAGGGAGAGAGCCATACGCTGGTTTATGAAATGGTCAGAAGCTCATCCGAATCTAGCGATGGCAGATGTGAAGAGGGATTTCATTAAGGAGTTCAAACTGCCCCAAACAGACCAACAAGGCCTGTCAGAGATGTGGGAAATCAAGCAGCGAGAAGGAGAGACTACTTGGGATTTGATGCGGAAATTCAAGGACGCAATCGGAAAACTCAGCTATCCGATTGATCCAAACCATCAGAGGGATTGGTTCCTTAAAGCTCTATTACCTTTTACCCGAACTCCATTAACTCAACAAAGGATCGAGACATTGCAAGACGCATTAGAGCAGGCAATGAAGATAAAAGCTATGGCGGGTTACCCGCAAGATTTTAAGGGAGGAGCAGTGGTATAGGACCCCTCTATCATGGGTCTGCAACATCAAATAGCAAGTTTGACAGAAAAACTCAAGGAAATTCAACCAATGCAACCAGCGAGACCGAATGTATGGTGCACGCATTGTCTTATGGAAGGGCATGTGGCAACTGAATGTCCACGGATGCGGGGTCAGAATGTGGGGACATCGGCTGCAGGGAACAGGGGGCTCCACCATTAGGAGGGGTTGCACAAATAAACACCCAGGGAACATATCCAACGCAACAGCAATACACAGGGTTCCCTGCACAACAAAGTCCAGCCACCAATGAGTACTTTGAAATATGTAAGAATATGGGCCATCAACCTCGCCTGTGTCTGATCTTACAAAAGTATTCCAACGTTTCGAATAGTATATACTGTGAATTCTATGCCTCAACAACACACGGCATAGAGCAGTGTCGAGCACTGGATGCATTGGCGGAACGGCTAGACCATCCTTCATACAGAGTGAACGAAGCTCCCCGAGGAAGAGAAGGAGGCATGAGAGGAGGCTGAGCAGGAGGTAGAGGTCCAGTAAGATGCTACAACTTCAACCAAGAAGGACATGTAGCTAGAGAATGTCCCCTACCTAGAAGACCTTGGTGTTCCCAGTGTTGGGTTAACACACACGCAACAGAAGATTGCCCGGAGCTTATCAAAACATGGGAGGAAAGAGCCATACAAAGAGGGACAAATTTAGTAAATGCAGAACCCAAGTTAATGGGAAATTATACAATGAAAAACGTGGCCATAGTAACAAGAAGAGGAAAAATAACTGGGGAAGATGCACGTACTACGCACCCAATAAAATTGATCAGGCCAGCATCCCCAAAAATCCTGATCAAACCAGAACGATAGAAACAATTTTTTCAGGAGGCAGCAGAAACATTTTCCCAACTCGGGCGAAACAAAGGAATTGAGTTACAGAAAACTCAGGAAGACAATGAAACACAAAGTAGTTTTGAAGCTTTGATCCAGGAGTGGTTCCATTTATTCCTGAAAATTGTTAACAACGCACCAATGCTAGAACAGCTAAAGCAGAACCTTGAAGGGGTTCTGAAGAAGAACACCAGAGAAAGAGAATCAGCAGAGGAAAACCAGAAGTATGTACAGAGAGTAAAGAGAAATAAAAAAAGAACGGGAAAGGAATTCCGAGTGAACACACAAGTTGCGGGTTTCCAGATTAAAGACACCATGCTTGATTTGGGATCTGATGTCAACATCATGCCAAGAAAAACTTGGGAAGCATTAGGAAGGCCAATATTGACATTTTCACCGATTCAACTTCGGATGGCGAACAAGTATTACATTGTTCCCATCGGCCGATTGGAGGAGGTTGAAGTTGACATTGCAGGAGTAAAAACATTTACGGACTTTGAGGTCATCGACATCATGGGAGATAAATATCCCTATCCTACACTATTAGGAATTGATTGGGCCTTTGAAAATTATGCAATAATAGATCTGAAGAAAGAATTGATGATCTTCGAGGACGGGGAGATCAAAGTCACTCGACCCATACCAAGGACCGAGATATACAGAAACTGTGGATAACAGAGAAGATACTCAACTTCTGTACCATCGCTATCAAATGACCGCAGGGAGAAGAGAATATTACATCAACCTGATAGCGTAAGGCTTTGTAAGCTAGAGGAGCATCCAAAGTTCAGAATTGGGATCAGAAATAGCTTGGGATGATTGGCAGCAAGGAGGATAAAAAACAAACACAAGGAGATGCGCCAATATTGGAAGAATCAATTGGATCAGGGCCGAGGTTCAGGAATACCCAATCTTATATGATATGAAGGCAATAAGCCTTTTCATGGCTAAGATAGAAAACAAGGTACCGAAAATTCAAAGAGTACCATTGATGGACATGTCATTGCAGTCCACATCCGCGAGATGGTGGAGTAATCATCGCAACTCATTGACACAATGGGACGAAGTTGCGGCAGCACTAAAAGAAAGATTTAAGGAAGAGGAAGGACCCGAGAGTAAGGACAGGTACCAAGGGTCCTTAGACCCCAGAAAAAATCTAGGGAAATGTGAAGCACAATGGAGAACCGATGGATATCCAGAAGAACTGTGGGTCCACCGGTTTATCCACTCTCTGGACGTAATTCCAAAGGTCTGGTACCTGACGGAGGAAAAAAGAAGAGGGACCAACAAATGGCAGGAAGTTGTGGAAAACTTCACATAGTGTTTCTTGTTTGAAGGAAAGATAGAGACAGTAACACAAGATTTGTAGGCTATCAAGAAAGTATTGTTCTTCCCGGATATTCAAGAGAAATATGAGCAGTCACTTCAGTACCAAGGGGTCAAACAAAAGATGGCATGTCAAAACATAAACAGCGAAATGGATGACGAGAATCTGGAGGATCTCAAGCACCTGTATTTTGAAGAAAGAGAGGGGGAGAGGGACATCAAAGAAGAACCAACGACGGAAGGGATCCATTTGCTACCCCTAAGAACCAAGAAAGTAAATATTGGAATAGAAGACAAGCCTAAACTAGCGACAATTGGAGACTACTAGGATGAACAAATAACTAAGGAAATATTCAGTCTACTCAAGGAATATGAGGACTTGTTTCCTTCATCAGTAACGGATCTAAATGGCATAAAAGGGGAGATGGGAGAAATGCGGACAATACTAAAGCCCGACGCAAGGCCTGTGAAACATAGGCCATATCGTCTGAACCCAAGAGTAAAGTAAAAGGTGAAAGCAAAGATCGACAAGATGTTAAAAGCAGGATTAATATTCCCAGTAGAGGAAGCAGAATGGGTAATTCCAATAGTTAAGGAGAAATCTGAGATACGAGTCTATGTAGATTACAGAAGCTTAAACAATGCTTATATCCATGATATGTTTCCCACTCCATTTAGTGACGAAGTTCTAGACAAATTTGCAGGGAACGAGGCATACTCATTCACCGATGGATTCTTAGGATACCATCAGGTGATAATAGCAGAGGAAGACAAGAAAAAGACAACATTCACCACAGAATGGGGCTCGTTCGCATACAATGTTATGCCGTTCCGATTGAAAAATGCACCAGTTGTCTTCTCTCGCATTGTGATAGTCACCTTCTGGGAATACATCCACAAGTTCTTAAAGGTCTACATGGATGACTGGACTGTCTATAGCATACTAAAGGATCATGCAAACCTCTTAAGAGTAATGTTTGATCGATGTCGACAACTGCAGATCTCGTTGAACCTGGAGAAATGTATATTTGTCGTGCCATTTGGAACACTGCTAGGACACGTGGTATGTAACCAAGGTGTCTGCGTAGACCCAGCCAAAGTAGCAGTAATAGTCAATATGGAGGCGTCGGAAACAGTAAAACAGCTAAGATCATTGCTAGGCCACACAGGTCACTACCGGCGTTTCATTTGCAACTACGCGAAGATAACAACACCATTAGAGAAGCTACTGAAGAAGTCGGAACAATTCTAGTGGAAGGACAGTTGCAAGATAGCCTTGGATACCCTAAAGGAAAAGTTGGTGAGTGCACCAATACTATTTCACCCAGACTGGGACAAACAGTTTCATGTACACATCAATGCTTCCAGCATTGCGCTTGGAGCAGTCTTGGCTCAACCTGGAGACACTTCAGTCGATCATCCATTATATTTTTCCAATCACAAGTTGTCCACAACGGAACGGAACTACACAACAACAGAGCAAGAGGCATTGGAAATGGTGTACTTTCTTTAGAAATATTTCCACTACCTGTTGGGAGGTAAGTTCAAATTTTTCACAGATCACTCAGCGTTGAAATACTTAGTAAACAAGCTGGTATTAGAAGGGAGAATCTGCAGATGGTTCCTACTATTTCAGAAGTTCACCTTCGAGGTAATTGTAAAGCCTGGAAGGCTGAACGTAGGACCTGATCACCTATCCCAACTAGAGAATGGAGAAAATGGAGGATCTCTAGATGATCAGTTACCAGATGTTGATCTTTTCAGAGTAGAAGCCATCTTAGACTACCTGAACGAGATAGTAGCCTACCTCACGACAGGGCAGTGTCCGCAGGGGTATACTTCAACAAAAAAAAAAGCACCTGGTAGTTCGAGCCGTAGAGTATCAGCTAATAGCAGGACACTTATACAAGATGGGGCTAGACCAGATTCTTCGAAGATGTGTCCTGGACCACGAAAGGGAAAGCCACAGTGGTGTTGCGGGAGGACATGTGGGAGCTAAACCGACGGCACGCAAGGTACTAAAATCAGGCTTATTGTGGCCAACACTGCATAAGGACAACAAAGCATTTTTTCAGAAATATGACATTTTTCAGTGGACAAGATGACCATCCCACAGATACGAGCTACCGCTTCATCCGATAAAAGTACTACAGCCATTCGAAAAGTGGGCAGTCGATTTTGTAGGACCAATTACACCACCTGCAAGGTACTCAAAGGCAAGATACATAATAACAATGACCGACTATCTGACGAGGTGGTCAGAAGCAGCGCCAGTGAGGAACTTCACAGTAGAGACTGTTGCTAGATTCATATTTTAAAATATAATCAGCCGATTTGGGTGTCCAAAAAGCCTGACCAGTGACCAGGTTACCCACTTCATCAACGACACCATCAAATCCTTACTGGAAAGCTTCAAGATACAACACCATAAAAGCAGTATGTATCATCCGCAAGCAAACGGTACAGTGGAAGCATTCAACAAGACACTAGAGAAAGGCCTCACGAAGATATGCAATGCACAACGCGATGACTGGGATGAGCAGATACCAACAACACTATGGGCATACCAAACAATGATAAAACGACTAAACAATCAAATGCCATTCTAGCTAGTCTACGGGAGAGAAGCAGTGGTCCCAGCAGAATTCATCATACCAAGCCTTTGAATCGCGAAAACACTGCAGTTATCTGAAGAAAAATCACTAAAGGAGCGATTGCAGGAACTGCAAGAACTTGAAGAAGGACAATTTCTTGCGGAATTTCACTAGACGGTGCAAAGGGAGAGGCAGAAAGCTTGGCATGACCGACATATCAAGCACAAGACTTTTCAGGTCGGGGAGAAGGTTCTACTATACGACAGCAAATACTAGAAATTCGCAGGGAAGCTGCAGATTCATTGGCTAGGGCCATTTCATGTCATAGAAATCAAAGATTCAGGAGCAGTTCGATTGGCACAACTGAACGGCCAAGTTCTACAGGGATGGGTCAATGGCGCACGCCTGAAGCCCTACCAAGAGTAACTTAATCATTTCATTTCCAATAACTCTCGCAACCGAGAGAAGTCAGTAGGGTAGAATAGCGTCAATAACTCTCTCGCACCCAAGATGAGCATAGATAGGATCCCACTTTACCAAAACCAGAAATAAGAAGAGTAACTACAGTTGAGTTGCGGAGACCGCAACGCAACCAATTGTGGTCGAGGAGGGGTAGTGTCCAGCGTGTCATCCACGTCAGATAGAAAAGTGTGCCGAACATCATCCTATCATCATTACGCATAGTACTAGTGTCAGTCCGTAGGATTACCAAGATTTGGAAATAATTTCCATAATTAGCATCACCCATACCGTAATAAATTTTCCATAATTAGACATAACCACCAGCCATCGCATCTGCCCAAATCCAAAAACCACAGTCAGAAATGTCAGAGCCCACCTCAGCAACTAACTAATCACATGATTGTAGCCACGGGAGAAGCCAGGGAAAAAATAATTAGTTATGGGGTCTCATCAACCTCACCTGTGCTGGTTACTTACATAACCCGCATGAAGAGAAGCACGAGAATGCTGGAAAAATCCGAGTTAGAATCAGAAACATCCAAAAGAGCAAGGGAAACCAAACCAGAACCAGAATAGAGAAGGCGTCCGGAAGAAGGAATTCAAGAGAAGAGAGAGAGAACTATTCTACAGGTATACCAGCGACGAGCCGGGATGACCAGAGTAAGCCCAGCGGTTGTGGAGCAGGAGATTGACAGCAGAATTCAAAAGATGGAGTCCCTTGTGGGAAAGTACGACAGTGCAACCTTGATCGAAATAGACCTTACATATTCTTTCGAGTTTCCAACACTGAAGAGGCAGGTGTACATAGAGAGTTATGCAATGGAAGCAGGGCGGGCAGCAGCAAGAGTTTTGTCAGAGTTCAGGGGCATCCAACAGTCCATGATACTGAACTTGAGGAATTTACCAATGTTCGGGATTATAGGCGCTGCGATGTAGTGCACGAAATTTCTATTAAGCAGGATCCAGAATGGTTCTCTATGGCTGGGAAAGGAAATCCCAATTCATGCCGAAGACATCCACAAATTAACTGGACTATCGCAAGATGAAAGGGACATATCATCAGCGTTCCAAACTGTATCTAAGAGGGCGAAGAAATCTGGAGACACGGAATACTACGTCAAGTATGGCACTCAAAGAGGAGGGAAAGGAGAAAAGATCGAATTGATCAACAGACCGGAGGTCAAGTTCGCTTGCTACCTAATTGCTAGGAAAACAATGAGACACTATACCAAAGGAGAGTGCACCCTGGATACAATTTCGGTTGCGGAACATTGTGTCCAAGGGACAAGGCTGAATTGGTGCTCCTTCCTGCTAAAAGAATTGTTCGAAGCTTGCGAGGATAATTACAAGAGAGCGGCCGGGTTTATTTATGGATACTTGTTCATGGTGCTGGCCATGTGGAAATAGACCTTCGCAAGTATCCGAGTACTAGTCGAGATAGCAGAAGACCAACCTGTGGCAATGAATTTTGTGCCTTGGAAAGTGTCCGGGGACCCCAGCACAAAAGAAGTGAATGCAGAATCTTTCATAGTCTGGTATGGCCAGATGGTTGACATCATGATGAGTTAACAAAGAATTCCAAGAAGTCTGTTAGACGGATACAGCAAGCAGGGATGGTTCAGGGTTACCCACAAGCAGATTTTTCTCAGGCCTACATGCATTCTGGAATCAACGTTTAAGATGAGGCCCTTAAAGTTCTAGATTGACGAAGCAGTCTTCCACACGGAGGTTTGTTCATGGCCAGGAGTGGCGATGGAGGTTAGGGATGGAGTCTGCACGTATTTCTTTGACGTAATGCTACCAAACCTGCTGTCGGGAGAAACTTCGAAGGAAGCAGTGACCAGGATGTCAAACCTACAGCTCTTCTTGAGCAGCTGAACAGCAAGGTAAAATGTTTTAATAGAGTAGTTTAAGTACTATCAATCGATTCCTCCCCATTTCCGAAATTTTCAGAGTTCCAGGCATCCCATTCTAATCCATCTCCCAGCACGGCCTCCATATTTGTGCCAACACCCAGTGTTTTGTTTAATTCACCACTCCCAGTGACTACAATGCTAGTTGGAAAGAGTAAAGCTGCGAAACCAGTAGCAGCACCGAAGGAAAACAGGGCCAAGGTCACAGGATCTAGCCCGGTGGTCGACCTCACAGGGGAGGATCCACCTCGGCAGTTGAGTATAAGGGTACCAAACAGAGAAGAGCTAACAGTTGAACCCGAAGAGGCCAGAAAGCTACCACCCTATTGGGGTCCTGTGTTTTGATAGATTGGCTTACCAAAATACAAGGCAACATCAGAACAATCTTTAGAGTTTCAGGATCTAGTCCTCCTGTTCTCAGATAGGGATATCTCAAATTATTTGCAAAGGTATGTCTTGTTTGCTTTTAAGTATTGATTTTAGACTAGTTATTAAGTGCAAGTGTTTGTTTGATTTGTTTGTTTGGTTGAATTGGTACAGCAGAACATGAAAGGTCTAGGTAGTATAGATGGAAAGAATAAGTATCAGGTTCATTGGGTAATGGATTCAAGAAAAAGTAAATAAAAATCTCATCAGGATATCGGATATCAAAGGGAAAATCTAACTTGGCCACATGATCCTTTAGTTTTATGAATGAGATGGACATTAATGATTTGAAAGGATAATTGGAATTCTCAACAAAGGGAACTTGAGAACATAATTTGAACATAAAGAGGCATTTGATAGACAGGGCTAACCATGAATTCTACAAACCACACTTTAAGCAAATAATGATTTCAAGACAACTTTCAAAATGAAATCTAAGATTCGGGAGCACATCCTATTTCCTCAAAGATTTTATTTCAAATGAGTTAGAAAACATGAAAGATTCACTGATAACTGCAGTCATAGAAGAGGGAACACCTAAACAGCCATGATTACAACTATAAATACCTTTGAAACAACTATTTAAGCAGGAACAAAGGGTATGATCAAAACAAACCTCTTTGGAAAACTATAAACAATGGTACTTCAAAGGGAGACTTCAAAAACAGCTTTCAAGTGGCAGCAAACAAGCAGGGAAAACCAAAAATCATGTTGGGACCAACTATTTGAGAAATAAACGAGCGTAAGGGTTCAAGAGAATGATTAAAGACTCTAAAATTCCTCAGCAGAAGAAAACATAAAACAGTGAAGGATAAACAGGTCTAAGGTGCTTCCAGGAGTCATTTCTTAGCCTAAAATTTTCACCCTACTGTAGTAAGAATTTATGGAACAAAATGAAAACAGGAAAAACAGCAGACAGTTCAGAATACATCACCAACAGCCAAGCTCAGGGATCCAATGATAGAGCCTTCTCAAGAACAAGAATGTCACAACATCATCAAGCTTCCAAGACTTCAATTTCTTCTTTAACTTCAAACAGACTATGTATTATTTCAAAGAGTTTCAGTGTTACAACTAGTGACCAACCAACCCTTTACAATGTGCTCCTCAAGGAGATTTTATAAGAAAATGAGGAGGTGGAAGAGTTCCTAGGGTTGAAATGTAATTAATTCTATACTAAATGCAACTCCTAGCCTTGAAAACCATGCAAGGCATAAGGCAGGAATGCATTGAATTACAACTATGTTTTCTGCTTTTAGGCTTAGTGGGTGAAAAGATTGAATTTAAGGCTCTTTTTATCTTTTACAATAACTAAACTGATAGTTTTAAATATGTTCTTTTGTTTGTAATCACTGTCAGTTGCCTTTGGCCTTAATGTTTCGGACTGAGATTTGATCTGGGTATTCCTTTGAGGCAAAAAAGCTGCAAGGTGGCAATATAGTAGCTGGGGATTCAATTAGCCCCTGTGATGTGGCATTTGAGGCTTTTCTGGAGATCTTTCGTGGATTAGGCCTTTGATTCCAGAGTTCATGCCTTGATCCTTTAAGTTTTAATTAACATCTTTAATCCTTTGATTATGCTGTGATCTTCATCTTCGACGCTGATATTCTTTCATTAATTGATGTTGACTGTGTTTGTTGTTTGTAGGTGCGCAGAGGGTTTATAACACTGTTACCGATGAAATAGGTAACCTGACCTCAAAACGGCAACTCTAGCCCAAAAAGACTCAAAAAACATGAAAAACACCCCAAAAACAAAACAAAAAAATGTATTCCAGAATGCACTTGGTTTTTTTTAAGGTCAAATTTCAACATTTTATAAAATTATGCTAAAAACAAAATTGTTTCTTGAAAAAATGATTTAAAAAACACCCTCAAAACAAAACCACTTGATGCTGGAATAACAAAAAAAAAAAAAATATTGTGTCATATTTTTGACATTTTTAAAAATAGAAATAACATTTTTTAATTTTTAAAATTCAAACATTAAAAAAAAAAAACCTAAAATTTAAGAAAAAAATAAAATTAAAAAATAAAAACGTTTTAAAGCTTAAAATTTAAAAATATATAGGAATAAAAAAATAAAAATTTTAATTCAAACATTAAAAAAAAACCTAAAATTTAAGGAAAAAAAATTAAGATTAAAATTTCAAAATATATAGAAATAAAAACATAAAAATAAAATAAAAATATTAAATTAAAAAAAAAAAAAAAAAGAAGAAGAAAGTTAAAAAAGAAAAAAACTATAAAAAATAAAATATAGAATTTAAATTTAAAAAAGAAAAAGAAAATATTTATTAAATTTAAAAATTAAAAATTAAATTTAAGGAAATATATTAAATTATAATAAATTTAAAACTTTAAAAAAAATAAAATAAAATAAAATTAAAATTAAAAAAATTAAAAGTAAAAAAATGAAAAATAAAATACAATAAAAATATTAAATTTAAAATATATATATATATAAACTTAAATTAAAAATATATATTAGATTTTATTAAATTTAAAAAAAAAATGTTAATATTAAAATAACAAATTAAATTTTATATATATATATATATATATATATATATAATTTTAATAAATAAATGAATAAACAAATAAATTTTGAAAAAAAAAAAAACCTTTAAAAATCAATTAAAAATGAAAAATTGAAAAAAATATATTAAATAAAAAAATAAAATAAAAAAACAAATTAATTTGAAAATATTAAGTTAAAAAATAAATAAAATAAAAATAAAAAAATAAAAATTCTAATTTTAAATACACAATTTTAATTGAAATAAAAAAATACAAAAATTTATGTTATTAAAAAAATAATAATAAAAAAATTAAAAATTTAAAAAAAAAAATTAAATTCAAATAAATAAATAAATAAAAATACAAAATTTATTAAATTTTAAAAAATTAAATGAAAAAACTAAACATAAAAATTAATAATAATACTAATATATATATATATATATATATATATATATATATATATGAAAAATTTATTTAAAAAAAAAAAAAATGAAATTAAATTTGTTAAAAAAAAATTAATAAAAATTATTAACAAAATTTAGAAAAAAAACAAGAACAAAAAATTAAAAAAACAAAAAAATTAAAACAAAATAAATTTCAAATAATTAAAAATAAATAAATAATTTTTTTGAAAAAAAAAAAATAGAAAAGAAATCACATATATATATATATATATATATATATATATATATATATATATATATATATATATATATATATATATATATAAATGTGGCGCCGCAATCGGCCACCCGCGGGTGGCGGTGAAATAGATTCCGGAATCGGCCCCCGCACCTAAGTAGCGAGGCGCTTCGGCCCAGGGCGAAGGCGGAAGCCCATACGACCTCCCCACTCGCCCAGCAGCCGGCCTCTGCCACCACCTGTGCGGGAGGCCGATTGGCGGCGCCACCACGATCAAAAAATTCTTTTTTTTTATTTATTTTTTATTTTTTTTTTAGTTTTCTTTTTTTTCTTTTTTTTCGTAATATATATATATATTTAATATTTTTTTTTTAATTTGATTTTTTTTTCTTTTTTTTCTTATAATTTCAAAAAATCAAAAAAAAAAATAATAATTCAAATTTTTTATTTCAATTTTTTTTTTTTTTAATTTAATATTTTAGATTAATTATTTTTTAAAATTTAAAATTTATTTATTAAATTTATTAAATTTTAATTTTATTTATTTATTTTTTTAATCTTTTAGTTTATTTAGTTTTTCATTTTTAAAATTTATAAATTGTTTCATTTTAAAAAAAAACAGTAAATTTATGGATATTTGTTTTTTAATTATTTGCACGTGGTTTTTTTCATTTTTTTTGTTTTTTAATGATAGTTTTTTTTATTTTAATTCTTCCATTTTAATTTTTTTTTTTCAATTTTAAATTTTTTTTTTAATTTGTTTTTTTTGTTAATTTTAAAATTTGTATTTTTTTTTCTTATTATTATTATTTTTTTAATTTAAAATTTTTAAATTTAATTTTTTGTTTTTTGTATTTTATTTTTTTTATCTAAATTTCAATTTTGTAATTTTAATTATTTTTAAATTTTCTATTTTATTTTATTTTTTTTAATTATATAGTTTTTTTAATAACTTGAAAAAATGTTTTTGATGTTTTTTTTTTTGTTGTTGTAAATTTTTGTTTTTCTTTAAATTATGTTTTTTTTTTCAAATTTTGTATTTCTTTTGATATAATTTTCAATTTTTTTGTTTTTTTTTGTTTTTTAATTTATTTTTGTTTAATTTTTTTATTTTCTGAGTTAATTTTTATTTTTTTTTTTACATTTTTATTGGTTTTTATTGTTTATATATATATATATATATATATATATATATATATATATATATATATATATATATATAAGTTTTGTGTTTTATTACCAACATGAAAATCACCACTCTTAAAAAAAAAGGTTGATGCTGCATCAATAAATTTCAAAATTAGCATGAAAATCACTGCTCTAAAAAAAAAGGTTGACGCTGCATCAATACGTTTCAAAATTAGCATGAAAATCACTAACATTTTAAAACAAATATTCATACTTCATAAATAAAAATATTAGAGTGTCAAAAATGTGCACAAAAAAAAAAGGGGAGATTATTCATCACCACTTTTCAAAATCGGGTGCTTTTTATGCTACCAAAAAAAAGTAGGTAACAGTGCAGTTACCTATTTCATCGGTAACAGTGTTTTATTGGAAAATTTGTTTAGAAAGCCGATGATCATGACTTATCGGCCTTCTTAAAACATGTCATTATTACTTTTAAACCCTTTAATTTGTATCAAAGGTCGTGAGGATCGTCATCCTCGGCCAATAACATTGCATTTATCTGTTGGAGGGTTTGAACTTGAACTTCATTAATCCTGTATAAAACAAACAAAAGTTAATTTAAATCCTGCGAAGATTTGGTTTAAAAATGCTTTGGAGGGTTCATGGAGGCGGTCTGGAGCTATGAGAACGAATGAATGCAGTAGTATAAGGAGCAGAAACCATGGCGGAAAACAAAACAGGGTTTAAATTTGAATTAGGGCACGAATTAAGGAATGGTGGTTTTGGGAAAACCGGCAGCGGTTTTCGCATTGCATTTGGGGGGTAGGCGGTTTTTCCTGATAGCAATGCGATACGATACATCGGTCGACATGTGGATTTTCAATACCACCTATTTCGCAAAAAAAATTGGAGTTAAACTTTGGGCGCAAAAAATTTGCGATACACATCGTCAACCGTTGGATGATCGGTTGCAGATCCGACGGTGCAGATCGCACGCGACGGGGTGAGAGATGCAGGGTTAAAGTTTATGTGGGACCCAAGGTGACGTAATGTTTTGTCGCATAGTGGACAGGTTTATTTGGTGGTATTGGGTTAAGTCCCGATCGTTGGATCTCCGCAACGAACGGTTGAGATTCCAAGATGGGGCGGAGAATTTAGAAGGGGAAACGGGAAAGGAAGATGAAATAGATGGAAGGATGATTGCCCGAGGGTCATTGATTTGTGGAGATCAACGGTTCACATGAATTCAAACCATAACGTCGGGAAATGATAAAAATAGACTGAAGGCAAGGTTTTTACGGGGATTTATGTATTTAAGCGCCCGATTGCAGGGCCAAGGTTGTATGAAAAAAAAAAGGGTATAAAGGTAATAAGTCCTCAGGGGCTTAAATGCCTTATAGTGTAAAAGGGTGTTTTTAGGCCAAAAATAGGGATTTTCAAGACCAAAACAGGGTTCCGATAAGTGAAAGAAAGGGTTTTTAAAACCAAATACGGTGGAATATAAGGTTTTAAAGAGGATTTTAATGATTTGAAGTTTAATATGAAAGGATGAAAGGGGGAATTTGTAAAGGAAAATAGGGGTGGAAATGGAGATGATTTTTGAAAATGAGATGGAGAAGTGAATGATGAGAATGGAGGTTCATGAGCAGTTCTCTTTGGTAAACAGCAGGTATTTTAGGACTAATAGTGAAACAGCAGTGAAGATTAATTCAAAAGGTAATGATCATCATAAAACTTCCAAAGATGATGAGTTTTCAAAGGGAACTATCTCTTTAAGGCTTAAAGACAAAATTAGCCACCATTGGGTATGAAAAAATTTATAGGTGGCTAACAGTGGCTCCATTTGGGGAGGATAGTTGGTTCATTAGGTGTCCAAAACCTCAGTTATTGATCTTCGGCTTTCAGTAAACCAGTGCCTTATCCATTGGGCAACAACTTTTCTTTCCTTTTGGTTGATTTGTCTTTGATATGATAACTTCTGCAGCAATTTTGAAACAATGGAATTCTATCAAAACAACATCTCTACCTACCCATTCCTAATGGTCCTAACATTTTTCTTCTTTCAAAGTGCATTTGGACTAGCAAACTCTCTTCATCAACATTTTATTCTTTTGAAAAGCAGGAAACTAATATATTTCTACTCTTATTTATCCATGAACTCAGTTTAAACAATTGAGTTCATAAATTCTCTACCTAACTACAACCTGCCAGGTTTAGACTGTCTGACAGATCTTTATTTTCTATTTTCTAGAATAGAAATTTAAAAGCAGCCAAGTCAGGATTAAGCAGTCTGACTTGCTGCAAATCTATGGCATAAAAACAGGCTGCACATAGACTTTTATTTGCAAAAAATTTAAAACAAAATGTGAAGGCTTAAGATCTGAAAACTAAAACATCCTTCATCATTTCTTCAGCTTTGTTTTGAATTTGTTTGAGCTGTGTTTTCCCTCATCTGGTTCAAGTTTTGAGCATATTAGAACAAGTTTGTTGTCTATATTTGGCTCAAGATTTAATCTAATTAGAGCCATTCTTCTTTTGAGATTCATAGGTTGAGATATTGAATTTGTTTGAACCTTTGTTTCCTCTATCCTAATCTACCTTACTGATAAGCCAAGATTGTGTTGTTTGGCTTATCTAATTCACTAACCTATCAACAATAAATTGAGAAGCTAATTAGTCATGATTAGGCTGTATGACTAACTAGAAGTGTGTTTTTAGGAGTGGAATTTGAACTTGTACACTTTCAGATTTTGTCTCTCTTTTTTGGTATGGGGATGTACCTTTCTTGTTTTTATCTGCCCTCTTTTCTTTTCTATTGTTTTTGTATTTTTATTTTTCTAACTTTGAATGCAATGTTCAAACAATGATATTTACAATGGAAATCAAAAAGCTTTGAAACTCATGATTCTTGACAGAAGTAATGCTTGAGCATCCTGCCATTGACAGGACCTCCATATAGATCTTCTCCATTCAACTCTTTCAAGAAAAATGCATTATGACCCCTCTCAGCATGAATAATATAGGGTCCTTTCCACAGATTCTCAAATTTTCCATGTTTTCTCTTCTCTTCCCTTCTTGAATCCCATTTAAGAACTATATTTCCAACTTGGAAATTATTTGCCTTAGTCCTTTTTTCAAACATTTTCTTGATATTTTCTTGGACTAGTTGTGTTCTTTCATAGACTTTTTCTCTGGACTGCTGTAAATGAATTGTTTGGTCGATTCTTCTCTGCATATCATTTTCTTCAGTTTGCACTTCTTGAAGGAGTTTCATGACTGGAACTCCTAATGATGTTGGGAATACTACATCCATTCCATAGACCAGCTGATAGGGGGACATATTTATTGACTTCTTTGTAGTTAATCTATCATCCCATAAGCATGAACCAGCTTACTATGCCATGATTTCTGATTCTGCTCCAACAGTTTTTTGATGATATTGATAAGGCTCTTGTTGAAGGATTCAGCTAATCCATTTCCTTGGGGATAGTAGGCAGTAGAGTGGCCCAAGGTGATATGGTATTTGTAATAGAAATCAACCATTATTTTATACTTGAAGGCAGCAGCATTATCTGTTATGATTTTTCTAGGACAACCAAATCTGGATAGGATGTTTGTTTCAATGAACTTGATAATGACAGAGTCAGTAGCATTCCTAGAGGGTATGGCTTCTATCCACTTGGTAAAATAATCAGTGGCAGTGAGGATCTACTTATGTTGGGCTGATGAATATGGGTGAATTTCCCCAATGAAGTCCAAGCCCCATTATTGAAAGGGTGCCTCAACACTGATGGGATGTAATGGTAAGGGAAGGAGCTTTCTTTTGCCATCAAAAATTTGACACTTATGGAAATAAATGACTAACTTTTGAGTGTCTGGGAAAAGGGTGGCCCAATAGTGACCAGATCTGAGGATTTTGTTTGCTGTGGTCTTCCAGTAGAGGTGTCCTCCAGATTCTCCTTCATGTAGCTCATGCATGATTTTTCCTGCATCATCCTCAAGTAAACATTTAAGCAAAATTCCAACAGCATTTTTCCAATATAATACCCCATCTAATATGCAATAATCCAAAGTCTTTTGTTTCAAAAATAGAGCTTTAGTTTTAGACAAAGAAGGAGGGGAATTTAAATACAAAAGCACATAAATGATTTCAGCATACCAAGGAGATTTCAAAAATGTTTCTTCAATGAAAGGAGCAGTGAATTCTTCTATTTCTTCCAACACATCTACCATATTCATATCTAGTGCTTAGAAGTTTGACTCAGCCATGAGTTTTGCTAATCCCTGCCCTTTGATTAGTTTGGTGGGCCTGATTTCTAAGTCATATTCAAGAATAGTAGCAATCCATTTTCCCCTTTTACCATCAGGGTCTTGACTTATAATATTCTTGACAACAGTATGTGGGACAAAAGCAATGATGTGAGAGTGCAAAATGTAGACTCTAAAGTATTTTAATGCTTTCACCAATGCTAAGGCTTGTTTCTCTATGATGTTATATTTGAGAGGAGCATCTCTTAAGGCCCTACTAAAAAAGGATATTGGTTGCTCTTGCCCCAAATCATTCTTTTGAAGTAATACTGTAGCTATTGTATGTTCATATGCAAAAGAAAATATATAAAAATCTTTGGTGAAATCTGGACTAATCAGGACTGGTGTTTGAGTGAGAGCTTGTTTAACCAGTTCAAATGATTGTTTAGATTGTGTTGTCCATTTAACACCCACTTCTTTCTTAAGCATGTTTGTAATGTTTCTTAATAGCTCAGCAAGGTTGGGGATAAACCTCCTCAAAAAATTAATCTTTCCAATGAAAGATTGCAATTCTTTGAGGCTTCTTGGATGGTTGATCTTCAATATGCCATCAATCCTTTTAGGGTCTACTCTGATTCCCTCTTCTAAAATTATGTGACCAAGAATCGTGCCTTCTTGGAGACCAAAGAGTGTCTTCTTGGGATTCAAAGATAAGCTTAATTTCCTACATTTCTCAAAAACTTTTCTTAATTGAATCAAATGTTCTTCATCGGTTTTTGAGAAAAAAATTATGTCATCAAGGTAAATGATTATAAAATAGCCAATGTCTTCTGAGAAGGCTATGTCCATGGCCCTTTGGAAGGTGGCCCCTGCATTCATCAAACCAAATGGCACTTTGACATACATAAAAGTGCCCCAAGGTGTAGTAAAAGCAGTTTTGTGTTGATCACTTGGGAGTACTAACACCTGATTGTACCCTGAGAACCCATCCAATAATGATATTCTTTTTGACCCAACTACCCTTTGAAGTATATGGTCCATCTTGGGCAAGGGGTAGTTGTCTTTTAGGGAGGCTCTATTTAGATTTTGAAGTCAATGCAGAGCCTGATTTCCCATGTCTTCTTCCTAACAGAAACTAGGTTTGACACCCATTCTGAATATCTGAGGGATACTATAATCCCAGCATCATACATTTTCTCAATTTCTTTCTTGACTAAAGGCAATAAAACAGGGTTTATCCTTCTTAGTTGTTGTTTAAAAGGTTTTTGATTTTCCTTAAGAGGGATTTTGTGTTGGATGATGCTAGTGTCATAAGATTTCAGATCTTTGTATCCCCAAGCAAACACATCTCTAAATTCTTTGAACAGCTCTATGTATTGCAATTTTATGTGAGCTGGGAGAGTACTAGATAGTTTTATCATCTTGGGTTCTTCTAGGCTGCCTATGTTATGTTCTTCTACATCTGTTTCCATGGGCTCCATTCTTGGTTCTTTGGCTACATCATTAAAGTCAAAAAGGTGTTCTACAGGTGTGAGACCTCTTGTAATTGTATCATTCTTGCATTGTAAAACTTCCAAGTCTTTCTGGTCTACGTTGTCAATTAATTCTGCTTCAAAAATATTCTCATAGTGATTTATATCAGCAGAATATTTCATTTCTGTTTCTGGGATTTGTTCATTATCCAAACAGTTTTCTTCATGGTTGGTTTCTAATGCTGGTATGGAAAAAATCATTTTCTGATTTTAGGAAATCATCTATGTGTTTGTCAGTGTCAAACACTTGCTAGTGGTCCTCATTGTCAGGAACTGCAGGCCTGTTTTTTACCTTTATGTTAATATGTTCATTTATCTAAGGTACTTGGCAATTGCTGGCAGTGAAGGCAAGTTCATTTGCCAGATGATTTTGGGCTCTTGGTATGAAAATGAGTTCATATTTTTCAAAGGTATTTAGGAGGTCAAGGGCAGCATTTCAATATTCTCTAAGTCTCTGGTTTTTGGTTGAATATTCCCCTTTGATTTGTCTTATGATAAGTTCAGAATCTCCTAGGATCGATATTTTCTGGGCTTCTAATCGTTTAAGCAACTGTAAGCCAAGGAGAAGGGCTTCATACTCAGCAATATTGTTGGTGCATGGAAAATATAGTTTATATGAATAACCTTGATTTGTATTTTGAATCCATACACCTACCCCTGCACTTTTTTTATTACAAGACCCATCAAATTTTATTGTCCAAAGTATTTCTGCCTCATTTTCATTTTCTTATTGCTGTTGAATGCTAATGTTTTGTATCTGATTTGAGGGAAGTTTTGAGTGTTCTGGTAAACTGATTTCCTCTTTGTTTTCCTTTTCTTGTTGAGTGATTTGATCTTCATTGTACAAAATAAAGGAATCTAAACTTGATTGAATGGAATAGATTGGAGAGTTGTTTGGTTTATCTATGTTGCTCACCATGTATTTCATGTGGGATTCCCTGTATAATCTTCTAGTTTGGTTAAACACTCGGATGGTGGCATAGGACATGTCCATTTGGAGGCTTCCTTGTAGCTTGGCTCCCCATGATCTTGATAAAAGCATGCCATAATTTGGGGGAATGTCAGCTACTACTATGTCCATCACTAGACTCTTAGCAAGAATTTGGGATAAGTTAACACATAAATCTTTGATTAAACCCAAACATTTGACTCTCCTTGAATCAAAGGAATACATATCTTTGTATGGTTTAGTAATTTCTAAGCCTAAGCTTTCCATTACTACTTTAGGCATAAGATTATGTGAAGCTCCAGAGTCTAACATGGAATTGTGTAATATTCTATCATGTATATTCAAAATGACATAGAAGGGAGGAACAGCTCCTTCTTGGTATTTTCCTTCAACTTCAGGACCAAACAACAACTCTGGTTTATCATCTGTCAAGTTCAATGTATCAATGTCACTGCGCATATTCAAAGCTTTCAAAACTTTTTTTTGTACACTTCTTGGGTTACTAGTTCAACTAGAGGTATGGTAATTTTTATCTTCGCAATCTCTCCCTCAAGGCTGAAAGGAACTATTGTTTTTGTCATATTTACATCTGTTTTTTCAATTGAATTCCTTTCAAAAATTTTGATTTGCTAAACTTTTTTTCGACTGTTATTAGGGACAGTTTTTCTAGGGCCACTAGCCGAGGTGCTAGGGAAACTTTGTTCAACATTTGGCTGGTTGGTTTTCTCTTTGTTTGAATCTGTTTTCTTAGCCAAAATGTTGGTTTTCTCTGCTATTTTCTTAGGCTGATTTTCTATATTTTTCCTAACAGCAGTGCTAGTGTTTTTATCATTTGAATTATCTAGGTTCCCTTTGCTTCTTAGATCATAATGTTTATATACCTCCATGATTGCGTTCTGAAACCCCAATCTATAATCTTCATAATCCTCATCATTGTATTCATTTTGTTCTAAAGAGAAAAATCCTTGTTCTTCTTCAGTGAGAAAAACATCTGTCTCACTGGCAGATCCTATCAAGTTTACATGATCTTCTTCCAACCTTTCAACTTCCCTTTCTTCTTCTTGATCAACATAGTTTTGTTGAAAGGGAGGCCTAATCTGTTGGTCATTATATCTTTTCCTATCTTGATTAGGGTATCTTCTAAGATTTTGGTTTCTATTTTTGTTTTGGTTTTCTCTAGGAGGCACTCTCTCATTCAGATTTATCTTTTCAAGAATCCTCTCCATTACCTTTACTAAGTTATCAATTCTATTATCTGATGCTGAAGTTGATGGCATCATATCATCCTTGTATGTAACTCTTTTTTCCGCTCTCAACCTAGCTCTTTTCTCAATCAGATTTGCCTCCACACTCATGGCTCCCCTCTGCATATCTTCTAAGGTTGAGGGATCTCTTTCTCTTAGCTGGTAGGCCATTTCAGGTCAAAGCTCTCTGGGAATTTAGCCAAGGCTAAGCCTAGTGGAGGCTTCATGTCTGGAGGAAGTGCATTATACACACTATAGAATCTAGTGCAGTAATCATGGACACTTTCCCCATTATTCCTTTTGAGATTAGTATAGTCTGAAAGGATTTGAAGAGGGTTTTTTCTGATTTCCTATTTGTTTATGAAAGATTGATATAGAAAAGGGAGATCATTTATGCTATGAGGAGCTAAGTTTTTAAACCATTTTTTCACTCCCCCCCCCCCCTAAACTTTGAGCAAAAATTCTCATCTTAATGGTCTCGTCATCTATCTCCATGTAATCAAAAGCATCATTCATTTTGTCTACATGATACTAGGTAGTAGTAGGTTCATTTGTAGTGAAATGGGGAATTTTAGATTGATAGTCATTTGGTAAGGGAACCATAGGCTGTGCTAACACTAGTGGGGCATACCATGCTGCCATGGTTGGAAGGAAAGGTGGATTTACAGGGGGTGGGTTGAAAAGAGGGAAAGTGGGCTGAAATGGAGTGTTTTGAACAGTGGTGGTATGGATTGGAGTGGAAGAAACACTTGGGCCAGCAAACTGGTTTTGAGCAGATTTGTTATGGAAGAGGTTAAAATGGTGAAGAAGCTGGGAATCAGGAGGAGTAGAAGGTGAGGCTTCTCTACTAAAGCTATGTTGCAAACCTGCAGTTTCAAAATCAGCTTGGTTTAAATCACTTTGAGATCTGGTTATGAATATGTTCTTTGTATGATGTAAGTCAAAGTGTAAATCCTCTAAGACATCAAGGTTTTCAGGGATAGATTTTTTTCTTAAGAGGCTCCTATCAATAGCTGATTTTCCAGACTTAGAAATCTGCCACTAAATATTCTTTGGATTTTCAACTATTGTAGGAGGATTAGGGTCTAGATGAGATCTAGTGTTGATCCTATGTGAAGCCAAACTTTTTTTTTCAAAAATGAGAGAGGCTGAAGTTTTTTTTTAGGGATTGTTTTGAAAGTTTTGCCTCTCACAATGTCTATTCTAGTATGGAACTAGGCTTCTAAAATTCCTCAAGGCTGGTTAACATAGTCCTAAAGAGATCTGGAGACTTAGATGACTAATAAACCTAATGGAGCCAATGGAGTCGCCAGGTGGAAACTTTTTAGCTTTTGTGAAGGTAAAATGTTTTATGGTTCCACCACCATGTTTATTATGAAGCCAATCTGAAATATTTTTGGATTTTGTATATTTCTATGGTTATGAGAATGTCCTATGTCTGATTTTAACACTTAGATAAGGTGCTCAAAAAAACAGAGTCTATTCTATGGCTCACTAATTGATTTTCTTAGAGATTTGTAGGACTAAAGAGTTTATAATAGTTTGCTAGGCTATCATAGATTTAATATGTCCCACCATGATCGCCATTATGTTGGGGTTTTGTGTTTTGATAGATTGGCTTACCAAAAGACAAGGCAACATCAAAACCAATATTTAGAGTTCCAGGATCTAGTCCCCCTGTTCTCAGAGAGGGATCTCTCAAATTATTTGCAAAGGTATGTTTTGTTTGCTTTTAAGTATTGATTTTAGACTAGTTATTAAGTGCAAGTGTTTGTTTGATTTGTTTGTTTGGTTGAATTGGTACAGCAGAACATGAAAGGTCTAGGTAGTATAGATGGAAAGAATAAGTATTTGGTTCAATGGGAAATGGATTCAAGAAGAAGTAAATAACAAGCTCATCAATGGATATCGGATATCAAAGGGAAAATCTAACTTGGCCACAGGATCCTTTAGTTTTGTGAATGAGATGGACATTAATGATTTGAAAGGAGAATTGGAATTCTCAACAAAGGGAACTTGAAAACATAATTTGAACATAAAGAAGCATTTGATAGACAGGGCTAACCATGAATTCTACAAACCAGAAAATAATGATTTCAAGACAACTTTCAAAATGAAATCTAAGATTCGGGAGCACATCCTATTTCCTCAAAGATTTTATTTCAAATGAATTAGAAAACATGAAAGATTCACTCATAACTGCAGTCATAGAAGAGGGAACGCCTAAACATCCATGATTACAACTATAAAGACTTTTGAAACAACTATTTAAGCAGGAACAAAGGGTATGATCAAAACAGACCTCTTTGGCAAACTATAAACAATGGTACTTCAAAGGGAGACTTCAAAAACAGCTTTCAAGTGGCAGCAGACAATCAGGGAAAACCATAAATCATGTTGGGACCAACCATTTGAACTATTTGATAAATAAACGAGAATAAGGGTTCAAGAGAATGATTAAAGACTCTAAAATGCCTCAGCGGAAGAAAAAATAAAACAGTGAAGGATAAATAGGTCTAAGGTGCTTCCAGGAGTCATTTCTTAGCCTAAAATTTTCACCCTACTGTAGTAAGAATTTATGGAACAAAATGAAAACAGGAAAAACAACAGATAGTTCAGAATACATCACCAACAGCCAAGCTTAGGGATCCAATGATAGAGCCTTTTCAATAACAATCATTTCACAACATCATGAAGCTTCCAAGACTTCAATTTCTTCTTCAACTTCAAATAGACTATGTATTATTTCAGAGAGTTTCAGTGTTACAATTAGTGACCAACCAACCCTTTACAATGTGCTCCTCAAGGAGATTTTATAAGAAAATGAGGAGGTGGAAGAGTTCCTAGGGTTGAAATGTAATTAATTCTATACTAAATGCAACTCCTAGCCTTGAAAACCATGCAAGGCATAAGGCAGGAATGCATTGAATTACAACTCTGTTTTCTTCTTTTAGGCTTAGTGGGTGAAAAGATTGACTTTAAGGCTCTTTTTGTCTTTTACAATAACTTTACTGACAGTTTAAAATATGCTCTTTTGTTTGTAATAACTATTAGCTGCCTTTGGCCTTAATGTTTCTGACTGAGATTTGATCTGGGTATTCCTTTGAGGCAAAAAAGTTGCAAGGTGGCAATATAGTAGCTAGGGATTCAATTAGCCCCTGTCATGTGGCATTCGAGGCTTTTCTGGAGATCTTTCGTGGATTAGGCCTTTGATTCCAGAGTTCATGCCTTGATCCTTTAAGTTTTAATTAACATCTTTAATCCTTCGATTATGCTTTGATCTTCATCTTCAACACTGATATTCTTTCATTAATTGATGCTGACTGTGTTTGTTGTTCGTAGGTGCACAGAGGGTTTATTGGAAAATTTGTTTAGAAAGCCGATGATCATGACTTATCAGCCTTTTTAAAACATGTCATTATCACTTTTAAACCCTTTAATTTGTATCAAAGACCGCGAGGATCGTCATCCTTGGCCAATAACATTACATTTATCTGTTGGAGGGTTTTAACTTGAACATCCTTAATCCTGCATAAAACAAACAAAATTTAATTTAAATCCTGCGAAGATTTGGTTTAGAACTTCTTTGGAGGGTTCATGGAGGCGGTCTGGAGCTATGAGAACGGATGAATGCAGTAGTATAAGGAGCAGAAACCATGGCGGAAAATGAAACAGGGTTTAAATTTGAATTAGGGCGCGAATGAAGGAATGGTGGTTTTGGGAAAACCAGCAGCGGTTTTCACATTGCATTTGGGGGGTAGGCGGTTTTTCCTGATAACAATGCGATACGATACATCGTTCGACATGTGGATTTTCAATACCACCTATTTCGCAAAAAAAATTGGAGTTAAAATTTGGGTGCAAAAAATTTGCGACATGCATCGTCAACCGTTGGATGATCGGCTGCAGATCTGACGGTGTGGATCGCACGCGATGGGGTGAGAGATGCGGGGTTAAATTTTATGCAGGGCCCAAGGTGACGTAATGTTTTGTCGCATAGTGGACGGGTTTATTTGGTGGTATCGACTTAAGTCCCGATCGTTGGATCTCCGCAATGAACGATTGAGATTCCAAGATGGGGCAGAGAATTTAAAAGGGGAAACGGGAAAGGCAGATGAAATAGATGGAAGGATGATTTCCCAAGGGTCGTTGATCTGTGGATATCAACGGTTCACATCAATTCAAAACATAACGTCAGGAAATGATAAAAATAGACTGAAGGCAAGGTTTTTATGGGGATTTATGTATTTAAGCGCCCGATTGTGGGGCCAAGGTTGTATGAGAAAAAAAAAGGTATAAAGGTAATAAGCCCTCAGGGGCTTAAATGCCTTATAGTGTAAAAGGGTGTTTTTAGGCCAAAAATAGGGATTTTCAAGACCAAAACAGGGTTTCAATAGGTGAAAGAAAGGGTTTTTAAAACCAAATACGGTGGAATATAAGGTTTTAAAGAGAATTTTAATGATTTGAAGGTTAATATGAAAGGATGAAAGGGGAAATTTGTAAAGGAAAATAGGGGTGGAAATGGAGATGATTTGTGAAAATGAGATGGAGAAGTGAATGATGAGAATGGAGGTTCATGAGCATTTTTCTTTGGTAAACAGCAGGTACTTTAGGACTAATAGTGAAACAGCAGTGAAGATTAATTCAAAAGGTAATGATCATCATAAAACTTCAAAATATGATGAGTTTTCAAAGGGAACTATCTCTTTAATTCTTAAAGACAAAATTAGCCACCATTGGGTATGACAAAATTTATAGGTGGCTAACACACCCCACAACCCCATATACCCCCTTGATTTCTTAAATATCTGCATATCGCCACCTCGCACCCACCAACTACCACCCACCACCTCACCCATCTCCTGAGAACCCCACAACTCCGCACCATCCACTTCATCAGCCATCATGTCCGATCCAGCCGTCAGAAGAATAAACAATGGGACCACAGAATGGAATTTAACTCGAATATAGAGGAGGTACCCCCAGTTAACCTAACCCTGATCCCGCCAACTACTTTTACTGATCTCATTAATCAGTTAGAGCAATCAATGGAAGAAACAGCTGGGTCACTCCCCGAGCGGACTCCGCTCCACCCAGTTGACCTAGCAGGTCAAGAAGGGCAACAAGATCTACAGATGGCAGACTCCAGCAACCGGCTATAGCACCAAACACCGCCACAATCACCGCAGGACCTGTCAACAAGATCTGTCGCCAACGGATAGCCATTCCGTGCATGAATTCCAAATCAGGGTACCTCCGGTACAGAAAACATGGAAACTTGGGGGACAACCCAGCTATACTATTTCATTCAGAGAGCGGCCCAACAAGCCGAGAGACTCCACTCAGAGCTCTAGCAGAAATGCGAGTAGCAACAACAACAGATAAGCACGCTTACTGAAGAGCGTGAACAACTGAAGATGGAAAAGGGGCAGTTACAGGAACAACTAGAGATAGTAACCAGAGTATTCAGGGACGTTTGGCCTACAGTAACGGCCAGCAGCAGCCAAATACCAGAAGAGATGCAGGAAACCGATGCAGTTGGGAAGGCGATCTACCTCAAGGTAGCATATTCAAATCTCCAACTAGAAAATGTAGAACTCAAGGCAGCATTGGTAGCCCGACCCGCGTTACCCGACCTAGTGGTTTTGTACTCGGCATAGATTTCAGAAAGACAGGGCTAAGTAACGAAAATGTAGGAAGTTCTGAGTACTGCAGCAAAAGAAGCATACAACCTACTGAAGGGTATACAAGAATGCTTGACAGCCCTTACTCTAAAGGCACAACCGGTCTCGCTACAGCTACAATAGATATCAAGAGAAATCAAGGAATCCATGGACCCGACTGGACTTGACCAACTCTATGCACAGGCAGACGTGTTGGAAGTCCAGATACAGCAAATAGAGGAGAACTCAACGGCGGCCAAACAAGCCATCCGGGAGCTTCGGCAGCCTGTAAAAATCAGTGCACAGACAATGCATCAATTGGCCTCTAAGGCCAACACTCATATCAAAACCGTTTTTGGTGCCTTGCTGCCGAATGTAGGGGAAGAAGTTGTCACAAATATCACGGTTGAAACTGATGAGCTAATGCAAGGATGGCAGCAGGCCATGGAAACCTTCCAAGAACTCAAGGAATCAGCTCTAACCAAGGTCCCAAATTTGGGGCCCTTGTTTGGACAACCAGGAGAAGGGAGGCAGGCAGACAGGGCACAGGGCCGAGCGGACCCATGGAATTGGAGACAGTGTAGGAAAATTGACTCGGGGCGAGTCAATGGGATGTGGTCGGGGTTTGTTGGGGCCCTTGTTTTGAAATTCAACAGATTTTGAGTTGCGGCTAGTACGTGGCAGAACGCAACCACGGTAGGCAGAAAGATGTCAAGGTTGTGAAGGAGCAAAGGACAGGTGTCGCAGTTGTTGCGGGAGCAAGCACAGATGGCGAAAGAGCGTGGAAGGAAACGAGCAGTAGAACTCCCGACTAACAGAAAGAAACAAAAGACAGCCAAGCGAGAAGAAAAGAGGAATGATCAGTCACACTGGCAGCAGAACAAATAAGTAGTCGGCCAGCACGAAGGGAGAGTTGGTGCAGATGGGATCAAGTAGCAGGGAGCCACAGGAGAGCTCTGTCTGTGTTGTATTGTTCACCATTCCTCTGTATTTCTGTATTTCTCTCTGTCCAATAGGAATTCTTGTATTCTGTTCTGTTCATGCTCACGTAGTAGAGCTCTGTAATAGCTTGTCATTGATAGCCGATGCTTAATACAATCATAAGTGTTGTTTTGGGATGTTTGTTATGGTCTTAAATGAATGGTTTTGCAAGCACTCTTAAAATTTTATCTACTGCAAGTCTGAATGCATTTCTGATAGATGTATGTCATGGAACATTGTGTTGTGGTTGTTTATAATTTTAACATAACTTCGATTTACCCGGATCCATGTTGTTGGGTTGATACCGATCGACTCCCTACCTTAGTAAGGTCGTGGCACGCCTTGGGTGAGACTCTCAGCTCTTCAGAGCTGGGTGAGAATGCCGGCGTGAAGCTAGACTACAGCGGAAAACCTTGTTGGCCCTTAACCTGAACCCGGGTCTTCTCCGCGAGACCTGTTCTCTCACCAACATGTGGCCATGCAAGGCCCGAGAAAAAATCTCAGACAAAACACCGTCTGTAGAATTAATTTTGGGTAGCTCTTCATGCATCTAAAAACTTCGATAAATCTTTGTAAGATCAAAAAGTAGGCTTGAAGGTGGTTGTGATGATCACGAACAGGCAATGAATGGTGGCTCTGACATCTGGCCCTGCTTTTTAGAAAACTAGCGTTCGGTAATTAAATATAGTGTAGTGCTAGCCACTTTTCATTGATTAGTGACTGTGCTGATGTGTTTTTACTGCCTTTTTCATCTCTTCTGGTACCCTATAACAGTTATGCATGAACACCCTTTTCCTGACTTGACCTCCTCTGCTTGCGCTCCTTGTCGGGGCTTATTCTACCACAAGTCCTTCATGCCGTGTTTTGGCATATTTCTTCATAAAAAACAGTACAAACTGCATATGCCCAGACCTAAAACCCTATATATTTCAGCTTGGAACCGCATCGCATACATGCCAATATCACACTTCGCATTTCGTTGTTTTTAACTTTACCTTAGTGTTTATCTTTTAAAAATTGCGATGTGCGCTTGCGATCGGGTCCCACCGACATCGCTCATCGCACTTCGGCGACTTTAAAACTTACCTCCCGTGGTTATCCTTTAAAACTTGTGATTTTCGATTTGTGATCAAGCCCCACTGCATCTCATATCACACTTTGCGTTCCATATATTTTACGTTGTAATCTCATTTTCCTCTTCCGATGCGATTTAACACAGAAAAGGCTCTACATACGGATTTGAAATCCTTTGGATATGCTTTTGAAACTACATCGCATCTGGGCCTCTTTATCGCACTTTTCAACTTTTAATGTTTAACAATAAATTTATCCTATGCGATCTGCGACGTGCGGTATGTTGGCCAAGTCCATGTCATCATGCCACGTCACCTTGCTACGTCACCTTGCCACATCACTGCCACGTCACTACCATGTCATTGCCACGTCTCTGCCACATCATCATAAATTAATTATGGTTTGTGGGCTCTGGGCCATGTCATCTTCCACGTCACTTCCACGTCGTTGCTACGTCATCTTGCCATGTTCATCGCTCGCACTTCGCATTTTCTGTGACTTATCGCATCACAAATTAAATAATTTAACTTGTGATTTCTTAACATATAAATGTAAAACTTGCCGATATGCGATATGCGATGTAATCTCCGCCATTGATCTGTGCCTAGATCCAACAGTCCTCATTGCTCATTTGTTGTGTTTTGTCTACTTTTCTTCTTTGGTTGTGCCCGTTTGTTTCTTTCTAGTTGTTCGTAGAATACTTGACTCGTTCACAACTTGCCCCGCGTTCACGACTTGACCCGCTTAGCTTTCACGACTCGACCCAAACTTGCACTTCTTGACCCAACACGTTCATGACTCTGCCCAGCATATTCACGACTCTGCCTTTGTTGTTTTTCTGAATTAACTTCTTCTCTGATGCCTTTGCTTCCTTTTATTCTTTCTTACTGCATTATTTCCTGAACTGCTCCTTTGCCTTAATGATAGTTCTAGTGTTGCTGCTTTATGTTCCTTTGCCATCAATGGCAATATTTCCAACACATGGTTGTGAGTTTCAATAATATTCCAAATACTGAGGCAGTATACAACATAAGTAGCAGGTCCAGGTGGTGGGGCACTAGTTGGTGAAGCCATTTGATAATTTATCCCACCTTCACTAATGATTTTAAAAATATGCAAGACAAAGTGTAAAATTTAAAATTTATCTAGTGCTAACAGTTTCCGCGCGGGTTTCTGATAAATAGGTGTGCAGACCTGCACATCTGTCAGGCCTAAATGAGTAGAATTTCGTGTCTGTCAGGGCTGAACGTGTGCAGGTTTGTTGTGCCCGAAAATTATTTCTTCTCTTGAACTAAATCTCTTCACAGAGGGTGAATGAGAGAAGTTGAGAGAGAGAGAAGATGGTTCAACAACAATCCTGAGCAGAAGAGAGGCTCTGCAAAACAACAACCACTTAGTTTAAGAGGAAAAATAAGTGGAGTCGCCAATCCTGTTGTGGAGTATTTGGTACGAAGGCGTACGAAATCACCGATGCTTATAAGAGGTGGTTGCTTTCCTATAAACAGTGATAACATGGAAAAATGGATTGTTAGATTATTAGTGGAAACATATAAACATGTAGAAAACTAGTTAACATCCTAGCATGCTACAAAAGAAAGAGGAACAAGAAATAATAAATAACACATAAACACAAGCTCAATACGAGTCAAACAAGTTAACAATGCTAACGGAGAACGAATCCCCTCTTATTAACTGATAGTGATAAAATAAGGTAGAACGCTTAACACACTCACAATAATTCCTTAGAGTTATGGAGCTCTAATACTCAAAGAAAGGAGGGATCTCCCCTTAAGCTGCTTGCAATCCTCTCTCTTCTCCTCGAACGGGTGAATGGATATCGGAAAAATGATGCACTTCTCCTTGAGATTGAGGTGTTGGATGGCCAACAACTAAACCTCTTCACTCCTTTGTAGCTTGGGGAACTCACTACTGTATTGCTAATGAGAAATTTTTCCATCATAACAATGTGTTCCTTTTTTTTCTTCCCATGGTGGTCTTATATAGGAAAGATTAAAATCTCCCTCCCTCTCTTTGTACAATTGTGGATAGTGACCCAAAAGAGGGGATTTTATTCCATTGTGTGCTCCACTTAATGGCTCAAGGTTGCTCTAGTGGTTGTCCTTGGTGGCTTTGAGTGGAGAATATTTTTCTCAAGTGTGCTAAGTGTTCTCGGATAGGGACCTCTCGCCATACCCGAACCCGTGTGGCTTATTTATGGATAGTCGTGCAAACTTGCACCAGTATCGAAGAAAAGGGTGCATGGAGTGCACTAGGCTAGTGTCTTCCTTGCGCAAGTTGAAAAATTTTCCTATTAACCTTACGAATAATTAAATTTTCCAAATCCTGTAATGTTTTTCAACCCTGTTAATCCTTCTGCTTTGACATCCCATGATGTCCTTTCCTTTTCCGATTTTCTAATGATAACAACGCTCACAAACCCAAATTAATTTTAACACTAGAGACTTTGGTGCACAAGCACCCACCGTAATGCACTAATCCTTATAACTACATTAAAATTTGATCGGCACCCTTAATCCATAACTATGAGTTTAATATATATATATATAAACCTTTTCCATTTCCCTTTGAACTTTTACTTTGAATTTTTTTTAGTACACATATATACATTTTTTTTAATACATAAGAAAAGTAAAATGAGATACAATACAACCGATATGTGGTGTTTAGAGAGGTGAAAGAAGTTATTAAACATGAATTCCTACCAAAGGAACCTGAGAAGATAGAGTTTGAGCTAAAGGAGGAAGAATCATACTCTACAATAGAACAACATTCAGAAGAGAAAGAGGCACAAAATTCAGGAATTCGGAAGGCTGTTAAATTCAACAGGCAGAAGTATTAAACTTTGTGGCCATCGTGCAGGCATCTGAGGTCCGGTGAGTATCGCACGATGGGTGTGCATGTATTAGAGGGTCATGAGGCCATATTTGTCAACGTTGGGCCATACATCTAACGTGCAGGAGTCTCTAGGGAAATTCAGTGAGGGCAAAGAAATGATGCATCAGAATTGTGGTTCAAGAGAGGACATAACCAAGGGCCATACAGGCCGGAGATCTAATCGATCCATTGGCTAGGCACATAGAAGAGCCATCGGACCACACAATCGACGTGGATGATTCTTCTAAGGGTCGTGGTGGGCATCGCCTCATTTGTAGCGGAGATCCAGGAAGGGTTCATTTTGGGTAGAGAGGCCTCGCAATCAATATGGAGGAGTTGAAAGCGATTGTTGTGGGCCCATGTCACTTTTACAGTTGGCCAAGAGTGAATTTAGGCCACAAATATTTGAATACCAAGTTTTAACTATAGTGACAGCTCTTGGATAGAAAAGATATTGTTTTTGCACTTGTGGTTGTGGAAAGAAGGGTGGAATGAACTACCATTTGAGGGTGAATATCTTTTCATGCAAGACAATAGACTCCAGGGAAATGAGGGATAAAGATCTTTCCAAGAGGGGGAACGAACTGTGGTTGGTGATTGAACATATTTTCAAGTGAGGCTATGTACTACGGATGTATGAACTACAATTGAAGGGTTTAATTGTGAGAGTTAAAAGGGTTTAATATAAGGATTTCATCTTTCACATATTTATAATATATAATAATACACACACAAAGGGTTTTAAGTCTAAACAGTGTGTTGGGAGCTTATTATTAGAGAGGTATGTGTGGAGAAATATTTTGACCCTTTATTGTGAGAGTTAAAAGGGTTTAATATAAAAGATTTTATTTTTCACATATTTATAATATATAATAATACACACACAAAGGGTTTTAAGTCTAAACAGTGTGTTGGGAGCTTATTATTAGAGATATGTGTGGAGAAATATTTTGGGCATTAAAAAAATCAATCTGTCTTTGAGGGGGAAATTTTATTTTTGGTTCTTTTTAAGTTGTTGGGAGAATATCTGGTGTATTACGCCTAAGGGATATCACAGTATTCTTGCATATTTTCCCACTTGATATATACTTTGTGGGAAGATGGGTCTTGAAGAAACCCTAAAAAATTCCAAGAAAATTATATATGAATTAGAGAAAATATGAAATCCTTTAGGTAGTAATACCTCCTCAGACCAAATAAAAAGTACTTTTTTGAAAATATTCCATGCCATATTGCAATAGAAGCATCCATGGGAAGGATAGGGAAGAGGAGCTAAGCTATTCGCACTTGGATCTAAATTACAATGAACAAAGTCAATAATATTCCTCCATAAGTTGGAGGAATTAGACACATTTATATCCAAGATGGGGCAACCAAAACTGGTATTGTGACTCTTTCTCAAAGTTTATTATTTGAGGGAAGATTGCTCCAAGTCTTTATTACAGTGAAGCAGTATGGAATTTTATGGGGCTCAACCATTATTTTAAATCTAAGGTTGTGAGGGGTGACAAGGATTCTAAAACCCTAATGGATCTGCTTCATATAAGGAAGTTGTTCGATCCACAAACCCCAGTGGATCAGGATCCTTCATTGACTCAATGCAAGGAAAGACACACAGTGGACAAATCCAAAACATACTAGGTCCTTACATTGTTGAGCAGATGGAGAAAGATCCAACCGTGACAATAAATATATCAGAATTAAATTTGTTTTTCAATGTCCTCCAATATGAAACCAATGCTTTCTAGCCCAAGTTAAAATATCTACATCAACGGATTCTCACCAATTAGACCCCAAATTGTGATATTTACTTGTGCTCCAAGGGATTTTTTTGCTGTGCATTTCGATACACAAAAATATTGGGAATTTTCTCTAAATGAAGGGCCATGGTTTTGGGGCAGAGTGGGACTTTTTTTAACTTCGTGGTTTCCAGGTTTCAACACTACATAAATGGTGGTTACAAAAATTCTAGTATGGGTGAGGTTACACAATCTCCCTCTACCTTTATGGAACCATCAAGTGCTATAAAGCATTGGAACTTAATTGGGTAAGTTTTTGAAGATGGATTCATAAAGAACTAAAAATACATTTTACCTATGCCAAGATTTTTGTAGAGATAGACCTTAGCAAAGCTCTACCAAATTGCATTCATTTGACTCACAAAGACTTCAAGTGGACTCAACCATTAGATTTTGAAAACACAACATTCATGTGTCGTATTTTTTTTCAAACATGGAACTTTTAGAAAACATACCCACAAGCGAAAAAAGTCACAAGAAGGACAAAGAAAAGATCCCAAAAGACAAAGGGATGGCAGTTTTCAGATCCACATATTTCTAAAGACGAGGTAGAAGAAATGGGGGAGAACCATCAAAATTCAGAAGTACAAAATAAAAAAGGAACACAAGATAGTGGAGCCATGGAACCATAGGGCCGTGGAAGCCACTTTGAAGGAATGAAGGGCTGGTCCAACACAGTGATTCCTTGACAAAAAGGTACAAGAACAACAGAGATCATAGTATCATATCAGAAAAAGGTGGTCCCCCGTTGAAAAGGAAATAAGGGGAATAAAGCAAACTCATACATCTGAGAGTTTGGAATCGGACAAACAAGCTCCCTCGAAGGTGGAAGGAAACAAATTGGAAATAGTATTGGCTGCTTTGAACCAAGAAGCCTGGAAAAGGTGGAAAAAATAAAGGAAAAAGGGGGAAACTAAGTGATTTTTATCATACTTAGCCCCATCAATTTTATGTAATTTCATTTTTCCTTTTTCCATTTTTTGTGCATCGACCAAACGAGATTTTCATCATCTGCAAAATTTAATTATGTTCCTTGATTTTCAAGTTGAATAAAATTACGATTTTTTCTTCTAAAAAAAAATTAAAAAATTAAAAAATAAAATAAAATAAAATAAGTTGATGCAGGGATTCTGCACAAAACAGATCCTTGCACATAATAATAGAGTGTGTGTTCCTCTTACATGAAATCCACAATTTAATCTTCAATAAAGTCTACTTAGACTCAATTCAAAATACATATGAAGGGAGAGCCAAATAGTAAACAAAATAATTGCATCAATTACAACTAGAAATTACAAATGCAAACCCTTCCTTGGCCGAATTTTACAATTATTGGCCTCTTGGCTCTCGGCCCTTTACATAAACTCTCACACCATTTCTCTCTATCTCTCTCTACCTCTCTCTCTATCCTCCATCCTCACACAAGCTGCATATTTATACATAATTATGAATTAACTCCAATCCATGATTTCCTCCACACAAATCTCAACCAAATCCTAAAATATATTTATCCTTTATTTGACTCAACGAAGTTCCATTTAAGGAACTCCTAATCCCTAAATTATCTATCCAACTCAATTCCCTCATATTCTCAATCAATTGAGAGAATATTTACAACAATCCTCACACTCAGATTATTCTCTCTTAATTTAAATAAAAATGAGCATAATAATTTATAAAGTAATTAAAAAGACATCACCCCCTAATTACACAATATTTTAATGAAAATCAAGCAGGATGCTCCTACATCAGACTCCCCATGTAGAGAAGTTTCCATAGACTCTTGTCTATGAGGTCTGTCACTTTTCTGTAGTAATGCGACAGCCACAAGTCTCAAATAAATTACTCCCTCCAAGATTCCAAACTTTGTTTTTCCGTTGGTCTTTTAAAGTATCAACTCCCTTTTGTAATTCATCAACAACATCACTCACTATGTCAATCAGATTCCATCCATCAATTCTTCAGAGTAATTCCTCTTTGTTTCATGTTTCCATCTCAAATTGCGTTGAACGCTCAACTCTCTAAAATGAAGAATAATCAAGAACTTCTTGATTAAAATTATAGTCATTGATTGCCCCTATAGTAAAAAATTCCTCATCCGGTATTGTGCCTGCATTCATCAAAAAACTATTAGTTTTAAAAATATAATACCTTTCAGCCTCTTTTGATGCTTCAAGCACCATTCTCCCATCATAGACCTTCTAGATTTCAGTAAATCCTCTTCGGAATTGATGGTTTCTTTCATCTTTATCCTGCTGGACTAATACTTTTTTTTCCCTTATGTCTCTAAGGACATAACTTCAGTGTTGCTCCTGATCTTTCATCTCATTTCCAAATACTTTCTGCTCAATTTATTTGATTTCATCATTATATTTATTATTGTTGTTTTCTGTACCTACAGCCACCTTATTATTTGAAAAGTTATAACATTCACTCAACTCTATAAATGTTAAAAACATTTCATCCCTATCATGCATGGAAACTGCAATCTCTTCTGTATCAGGTTCTGCAAGCTTCACTTCTCCCTCGGGTTCCTTAAGCCATCGTTCCAAGAACTCTATTTTCATGTGAAATCTTTCCAGCATTTCATCACAACCTTCATTCCCAGCTTCATTCTTCTGCTGGAAATCCTCCTGAGTTATCATGTTTTCTGTATCATCACATTGCAAAATTCTGTCATCAATTTCATTAAACAAATTCATTTGTTTACCTCCTTGGAATATCACTTCGGCATTTTCATTATTCTTCTGCTCCATAACAGCTTCAAATAGTTGTCTTACACCAAACAAGAATTCATCTATGAATTCTTTCTGCTGCAACAAATCAGTACCTTCCTCCTCTGAAAGGCATTCTCCATCATACTTCACCTCAAGCGTTTCATCTCTGTGACAGTTTCCCTAGACTTTCCATCATCTTCTTCACATCCTGCAAACATACACAAACTATGAGATTTAAAAATACAAGGCTTCATAGCCTCATCTGCTTTTCTTGTCAACATATCTTCAAATTCTTCTGAACTATTCCAATAGTTCATGAGATCTTTCTCATTGATCTCGTCACCCAGAATTTCACCCTGTTCTGGGCCACAAATGGAAACTTCCATTTTCAACTCAGCCTCTCTGAGTTATTCACATCTCAATTGCACATTCATCATCTGCTCGAGCTTCCTCAGCTCTTTTGTCAATTGTATGTTTACTGGTTTTTCCCTCTCTGCGTGTAGCCTTTTCCATTTCACTTTCTTCCTCATGGTCCAACCATGTCTCTGGTCTTTCTTGTTTCTCTGTAACAATTCCATCAATAATTCAAGGTGAACTATTATCTTAACTTTCTCCCTCTCATTTTCTTCACTAGGCAACTGCTTACATATGCCATTTGCATTGGCATCTTCCTTCTTCTTTCTTCTGTTTCGGTCTTTCTCATAACCTCTAAAATGACTATCAACAGTCATCTTCTCCTCATTTTTGAACTTCATCTGTTCACCTGTGGATTTCATTCGAATCCCCTTTTCAGCAAGCCTCCATACTTTCCATTCAGCAATACAATCTCTCTTCCTGCGCTTGACCTCTTTTAGTTCTCTGTCTTGGAATCAACTCTGGCAACTCTCTTGCTCCTCTTTGCTACAAACAAAAACTTCAGTAATGCTTGTGTTACAATGACCAACTCTTTGGGTGTCAGGCTCCACCGATCATGCACCCAATTACATTCAAACATTTGACTTAACTTATGACTCTTTGGCTCTAGACTTTACATCAACTCTTCATCTTGGATGAAAAATACACCCTCTTGTACAATGACTCAATGGTTTAACTTGACTCAAGCTATCCAAATTTTCATTTGACCTTAACATATGATTTGAATTCAAGGCTTGACCCAATAATTACAATAGTGGATATTTTGACTCTAATTCAAGTTATACAATATACCAATGAACATCCATAATTAATACATTTTCATGATGTAAAATCTTCACTCTCTCTCATACTCCATTCTTATGAAAATATCATCAGTCTCCCATTATCACTTCACATGATACTGAAGCCTTTAAATCGAAATGCAATCCACTTTTCCCAGGATTTATTTTATGATGAAATATAATAAACCATTTAATTTTCAGCATTTAAAGTACCTCTTGGAGATTAATTTTCATACCTTACCCTCTTCAATATGCTCACCATCTTAGCGCAGAAATTTTTATGTACTTTCATGCAACTCCTTTGCAGTGACGGTTCTCATGCAACATCGTCTCTCTTTAGTGCAAAAAAACAATTCCTTCATAGGAATTTTCTAAAATTTTCTTTTAACATGGTGGCATCAACATATTTCTCCGACAACAACAAACACAAACTGCACTATCTTCTGAACAAAACAATGTGAACACTTTCACATGCACCACAAGCGATAATCAATTATGATCTTTAACTCATGGAAATCATAAATGCTCCTCCATGTAGATCACAGTTATCATGACCTCAAAAAACGGTATGCCACAACCATGCTCGAATCATATTTACACATCAATTCCTGAGATGAATTTCAATTCCATTCCTTAAACTTTGGATTGATTTCACTCTTTCATAAAATTTGCAAAAATATTAACTTTTCAAGTATGTCAAGGGAAATTTAATCATCCAAATTTTAAAATACCTTTAATCAATGAATATTGATCCATTCAATGAGCACTTACCTTGGAATCTCCTTGGGTGAAATGATCTAACCCCTTTCGCTTGTATTCCTGGAAGAATTTGGCTCCTTTTCGCTTGGCATTCATAGAAAGACCCTCATTACAAGTTCCAGAGGATTTATTCAACAACATATCTATTCTCTTCTCGCGCATAATTTTTTGTGAAACACTCATAAATTATATATGGCCTTAAGCACTATTCTTCTCAATTTGAATTACATATCCATTTTTTTTACAGGATAACAATGGCATTGGTAGTAAAACAAAAAAGGACGAACATCACTGATAACAGTAGTCACAACCACAAAATTATTTGAAATACAACTTCACAGGAATATTCTATGAGCTTACAATAATTTTGAGAGGAATAAATTTGTGTACAACAAAACCTGATATATACCCCATCTAGGAAGGTTGGACTCTCAGTCGGCTTCAACAGTTCAATAAAGAAATTTTCCTAGTGTGTGCACCAAATTGCTCTCTACAGGGAGACACATGATAATCTCCCAACAGCTACAGACATAATTTCATTTGCATGCATGCGCACCTTCATACATGTTCCACGTCTGAGCATTTGATCATCATATTCACAAATATTGGGCTACATATCGCTCGCACTTACTCTCTGTTGAGCGTATTCTTCTCTGTCGTCCTTGATCTACCCACGAGTCAGAACCTACACCTCTGTGATGGTGAATTGTTTGTGCATGCTAGCAACCTCAACTTGGGTTCAGTGATCCTCTCCATCTCTATTTCAATCCCATGTGTCTCCTCTGGTCACCATGACAATCCAATCGCACCACAACCCTGTCATTGAATTTGATTTCAAAGAGCAAGTGACTCGGCCCTGGACTTGCTTCAACAATTTCTATCAAAATTGAGCTCCTGCAACCCGTTAAAGGATTCAGCCCAATATTTGATGAGTTCCCTTTTGAAAAATAGCTTGATAACCTAGATAGTAAGAATCCAAGTCTGATCCCTTTTGGAAAATGCTTTAAGTAGGAAGACCCTTCTTAACTCATATTAAAAAAAAAATCTCTTCAAACGAGAAGACCCTTCTTCAATAACAACACTCATATGAAGTTTTAACATTTACAGAGGGATTACTTGAACATTGCCCAGCACTGGACTGCATAGAGAATCGGAATTATCACTCTTCTTGATGTCAGAAAAACTCGCGAACGCTATGAGAGTATTTGGGACCTGCACTGTGAAATTTAGCCCGGCCGTAAGGAAGCATCTAGTGCCCTTGGATTCGTAGGGTACGTTAATGATTAGTATGCAGCACAAACAGTTCCAAATAAAAAAAAAATGCACACAAACCGATCCACCATAGCAATCCATGCATGCAGTTCCAAAACACTCACAGCTCACGATTTCTAGTAGCACTCTGAGCTGCTCTCTGCCCCACCATTCTATTGCGCCTCTTCTCAGAAAAAAAAAAAAAACGACACAGAACTGCACACACTGTTGGTTTGTGAGAGTCCTCGCAGGCTACCACAGGTCCTCTCTAACATGCCACGCAGCATTCCAATCGTTGAGCATCATCTTGCTCCCTAGAATACGACATCCTCTCCCAGGCTGCAAAACATCCACAACCATTCTATGATAGAGTTTAAACACAAACGTTACCATTCATATCTACTTCCCTATAGCATAACATCTGAATGCGAAATGACTGTATTGGAAAGTCATTGACAACATAATTGTTGGAATGCAAATTAATTTACAGGTGGAACCATAGTGTATCAAACGTTTATATAATGCCATACGATCCACTTGTACGTCTAGATTACACGACCTGATGTTTTCTGGGATCAATTTTTTTTTTTCCAATCGTAATTTGTCCAATTGCACACCTATTCCTGCAAATTCACACACTCATATCTCGTCCATGGCTACACGGATTAATTAGATCTTTGGGCTATGATACCAAATGATGCAAGGATTCTGCACAAAATAGATCCTTGTGCATAATAATAGAGTGTGTTTCTCTTACATAAAATCCACAATTTAATCTTCAATAAAGTCTACTTAGACTCAATTCAAAATACATATGAAGAGAGAACCAAATAGTAAACAAAATAATTGCATCAATTAAAACCAGAAATTACAAATGCAAACCCTTCCTTGGCCGAATTTTACAATTGTTGGCCTCTCGACTCTTGGCCCTTTACATAAACTCTCACACCATTTCTCTCTATCTCTCTCTGCCTCTCTCTTTGTCCTCCATCCTCACACAAGCTGCATATTTATACATAATTATGAATTAACTCCAATCCATGATTTCCTCCACACAAATCTCAACCAAATCCTAAAATATCTTTATCCCTTATTTGACTCAACTAAGTTCCATTTAAGGAACTCCTAATCCCTAAATTATCTGTCCAACTCAATTCCCTCATATTCTCAATTAATTAAGAGAATATTTACAATAATCCTCACACTCAGATTATTCTCTCTTAATTTAAATGAAAAGGAGAATAATAATTTATAAAATAATTAAAAAGACATCACCCCCTAATTACACAATATTTTAATGAAAATCAAGCAAGATGCTCCTGCATCAAAAGTAAAAATAAAATAAAATAAATTAATGATGATAAATTTATATTTAATTATTAAATACATTGTTTGGACCTTGGAAAAAAAGTAATTTTAATTGGTGAAACAGTAAAGATTATCAAGTTAATAATGGTTGTTTGAGACACTTTTGGTTCTACCACTTTAATTGTCTCCCTATGAAATATTTTGTATTGATTTTTCAAAATATCATTATAGGAAATTAAAATCTATAACAAAAAGTAAAAAAATGTTATTTGATTTTATTAATGATGATCAGTTTTTATTTAAATATTATTTAATTTTTCTTATGTGTAATATTCCCTTTTTCTGATGTAGGAAAGATGAACCTCTAGGGTTATTGATAGCCAGCTGACAAGAATGGTATTTGACTTTGGTGTCTTCCCATGGTATTTACCCTCCTTTTTAGAGAAAAATTAAAAAAAATAAAGACTTCTATAGAGTCCATCAAGCCTATAAAAGGGGAGAGGATCAAGGCATTTGTATCATCATCGATATGTCTATATTATTCTTTATTTGTTGATAACTTGGCATGGTTAGATCCACCTTGATCTCGGGAAGAAAACCCCGCGGTGAAATTTGTTTGGTGGATCCATCTAGGGTTCACAAGTGTGCTTTAATATTTTATCTTAGTCATTTTATGAGTAACCCTTCATGTCATTCGCAAGGGTTTCATTATTATTTGTATTGACATGTATCGTTTCTCTAATTATTAATAGAAATAAGTGGTTGTAGTTTTCATATTATTTTATGTTCTATGTCGCATTCCAGTATCTCGTGAAATATGACAATTTAAAACGAAACATTATAGTATTCTAGAACCCTTCATATTTTTCATGTTTGGGATCTTACATTGGTATTAGAGTTGTGTATCCTTTCAGCCTAAGGGTTCTATATATTAGATAATATTTTTATTTGCAGGATTGAAAATTCATGTCGTAACTTCGGTGGGATTTCTCTTCACTCTAGCCGGCATTTTCCATCTTCGATGGTACTCGATATCACCCTAGTTGGTCTCTCATTTTTCAGTTAATTATTTTTGGGGTGTCCTACAAGGAGTTTGAGAGCTTATTAGTTTTCTTGCATAGATTATTAGATTGGATTTGGGTCTATTGCACCAGATATTCCCATTCAGATTCATTTTAGGAGATCATGATCTAAATTTCAAAAAAGATCAAGCCCCTCCCATATGTTCGGATTCAATCCATTATTATTTTTTTGGTGGGCCAAGGGTCAAAACCCTGACTGCATTGAACATGACATAAAGGGTGGAGGCCTCTTGCAACAGATTTCATGATGCTTGTTGTTAAGCGTCACTTTTTAAGGGGATTCAAGGGCCCTGGGACCACACATCCAATGCACAAGACCTAAGGTAGTTGTGATCGTAAATTCGCAAAAAATATTTTAAATTTCATAAGTGCTTTGCCTAATGACATTATAGGAGGATGTTGAGATGGAGACAGCCATAAAAATAATGTGGTTATGGATCTTATGATAAAAATGGTGAAGATAGAACCCTACAAAACATAAGTCTTACCTTTGGATCCATGTAATTTTCCATCTTTTCTTGCATGAATAATACAATATCTAAAAGTTGATCATGCATCTCACATAATTTGAAGGCCTAACGGTCATATATTTTACATCACTTGACCATACTCATTAGTGTCGAGATCATATGTTTTGGTTTTGAGGGATGAAAATTCATCGCGTGGAAGACCGAGAAGCCATTCTCATCTGCGCCAAGCTGAGTCAAGGTAATGCAACTGGGGTGAGAGGGTTGAAGGGACATATATTTATTGTTATCCACCATTTGTGGGTAGTGTATATGGGAGAATTTTTTTCTCCTAGGTGGTACTCAGCCAACAGCCCCTTGCAAACCCCAGATAACTCGATGTGCCATTTTCTCCGCCACCTAAGCGAGCCATGTGATCCCTCGCCCATTTATTAAGAATTTATGTTTGAAGGTGGGCCTCCCAACCCCTAAGATATGGCTTTCCATTGGTATAGTTGATTGGTTTTCTTTGCTTTTCATGGGCACTTTTGCGCATGAATTAGTGGGGGGATTTGGAAAAAAGAGTGGGTTAGGATTGCATTCTTGTCTCCATTGCCTGATTTCATGGTTACCCTTGTATCCTAGTCTCGTGGAATCTCCTTTACTGGACATTAGCTTTAGGGTTGGCACTACATGGGAAAATCATGATTTTGGTTGTGTGGTCCCACTTCACGACACCACCTACATTACTCCCTTTCCACTCATTTGAGCCCCATTCATCTCTTTTCCTATCTGGGTCCACATGTGTCCATTGGGACCAAATATATTTAGCCTCCCCCTCACCTTGTCCACACCTTGGGTCAGCCCTAGAACGATGCCTCAGAGGTTGATGTAGCTAAAAAGAAAATAAAAAGCATAACTTGGCCACTCTCGACAGGAAATGTACCACAAAATACAAAATATGGCCAGGACATACAAATTTAGCGCATGGGAAAAAACCAAGCATGTTATGAAACCAGCTCACAAAATAGAAGAAAAGATAGATCAATGCCTTAGAAATTGTTGAAAATTCAACAAGAAATGTGTGTCTAATTTAATTTTCCCTTAATTAAATTGGACAATAAATTGTAATCTTATCTCATAATCACTTGTAAAAGTTAACTAAGTGTGATAAACTCAGTTGGCTCATGAAATTCGAGTTGAGGGCTGTTAGATAGATATGTAGAGAGATTCTATTTGTTTTTAGAGTCCAAGTTACAGTTAGTGCATTAGTTTAATGCATGAGAAATCTGTTAACTCAATTAAGTGAGTTAAACACAGACTAACTAGCTGTAACTGATTGTTGCACTAGTGAGAGGCCAAGTGAATTAAATCTAATTTAATAAATAGATAGTGATATGTCAAGTGATTGTTGATTTTCTATTAATATCTGCATGCATGTCAGTTCTAACGAAGACCTAGTTGAGACAAAGGTTAAAGGGAAGTTATCTATCAGTTGTAATATTAGATTGGTTACCCGACGCACAATTAAATACACCTAAGTTTTCCCATGATGTTTGTGTAGTTCTAAGAAGTTTCTTAACTTTTCAGAAGGTTCTGAAAACTGCGTGAGCAAGGCAGGCTTAGCAAAGGCTGATAATTGGCTTGGATTTTAGTCAATTTTGTCGGGATCAGTGTGAGACAGTCGGAGATCGCGATAGGCTATTGTGAGAAGATTTGATTGGAATTGTTTCATGTTCCTTGTGTTTATACAATATATATAGAGGGGTTTCGAGCAGATTGCTTTCCCCAGAAAATGTCATGTTTTGTGGATTCTTTCTCTTGCTTGGTGTGATTGTGTGATCGTGTTAATTTCCGAAAATTAATTGTAGAAGGATTCAAGTATTGTGTTCTATAATATTGCATGATCAAGTTGAATCCATTGGTATATAGAATTTCTATATAATTTCTACATGGTATCTGTTGGCAATATGATGCAGAGTGTTGTCCTTGATGGAAACCTACTTGATAAAGTTGTCCTTGATAGAAACTGACTTGATGAGTTTATTAATGATGTAAATCTGATGTATCTACAGAGCAGCTCAGAAGGAACAGAGAAATAAATTCCAGTAAGTGCCAGAATAATGATAAAAATGGTATGTCACAAATCATACGCGGGTTTGTAAAGGCGAAGTAGCGTATGTACGCAGAAATGTACGTGACAAGTAGCGTATGCCTATTTGCGCTCTAAATTTATAAAACCAGGGGACATAACCATGGTATTGGCCCATAGTATTGAGCGTTGGATTATCTATTTGATCCCGTCCAGGAATACCATCAACAGTTGAGTGGTTTTGACTCATGGTATTGATAAAGGCTAAAACTATATAAGGAGAAGAGGATCATAGTGCGAGGTGTGTAGGTGCAAGGGTTGTTGATGAATAAATTCCTCTAAGGAATATCTGTACGGATGAAATCTGGTCTTAATTGTTAGATCTGAATCTATGATGCACATATAGACATGATGAAGGTTCAAGATCTCTAGATCTATAAATGATGAATCTCTAGGCTGATATGAAAAGAAATGATGAAGACCTGGCAGAATTATGATGAAGAAATTGAAGAAATCTGGGTAAGTTTATAGATCTGGTCTGTTCTGCAAAGCTTATATTTTATAGATCTATACGCTAGTTTGTCTTAGTAAAAGCGCGTATATACGCGGTTCCGCTGAAAGAAAAGCGTGTATGGCAGTCAGGGTTTCTAAAGAATAAAATGCACTGAAGTATACGCAGGTTTGCCTCTGTGAAAGCGCGTATATACGCATGTTCAGTGAATTAAGAGCGCGTATGGAATCTAGGGTTTTACTGAAGTGTGTGGAATGAAATGTCTGATCTGTTATGTTGTTTTACTACTATCTGTCAAGGATGTATTCATATAGATCTGGGTTGTTTGAATGTTGATTGTGCTGATAATTATGTTAATTAAAGATCAAGTTGTTGGTTGATGATTCAATGAAGGAAGAATGACTGTCTAAACAGTTCTGCATGGTTGATAGATTGTCTGAACAGAAATCTGATTTCAGATCTGAATCTGAGTTTGATCACATTCTAAAAATCAGTGTTCTCAGAAGTATACGCAGGTTGATACGAAGAGAAGCGCGTATACACGCATCTTCAGTGAAGAGAAGTAGCGTATGCATTTCATGTTATGTACAGAGGCATACGCAGGTTGGTAAGCAGGGAAGCGCGTATACACGCGGTTTCAGTAAAGAGAAGTAGCGTATGATATTTGATTCAATGAATGTTCAGGGTTGAGTTTACTTCTGCATATCTATTCTGAATTCTGGGTTATTTCTGATATTCTGGTTACAGTGGTCTCACTGTTCTGTTTGAAGTATTGGGAAAAGTATGTTTGTTGATGTTAAGTGAAGGTTTGTGTTGAAGCTGTTTGATCCAGTATGAAAATTGACCTGCATTAGTGCTGAGGGTCGAAGCCTTCAGTAAGGGGGTAGTAGCTCCCTTCCAGGAGAGGCTGGTAAATGAGATCAGGGGGTTGGAGCTCCCTTCCAATAGTGGCTGGAGAATGAGAGAATGTTGTAGCCTTCTGCAGGTGGGTGCCTGCATGCTGGTATGAGTCTGCGCTAGTACAATGTTGTAAGAAGTTTTCTTTATAATAAATATTGAAGACAAAGACGACAGAAGTGGTCGTTTTCTCCCGAATTGAGTTTCGTGGAGTACTAAAAAGGTATGCTTTTGATGATTATTTCATTTAAATGGAGTACTAAAGGTATGCTTTTGATGATTATTTCGAGTGGCTTTTTAATAGAATTTATGAACAGCACGTATCCATGAGATTTGGAAAATAACAAGGAACTATAACAAAACATGTGAGAATTGACATGCAAGACTTAGCCACTGATAATGGTTATTTTCTGTACAGGAAAAGGAGAAAACAAGGAATTTTCGCTCCAAAGGAAAGGATAAAGTCGAGATAACTGTTGTCCCTCTGGACGAGAACCGAATGCAAACAAGGATAAACAGATCGAAGCAAATCGGCCCGGAAAAGGAGGTGAAGACACCAGCTCGGCGCAAAAGAAAAGACAGGATGAAGAGTTAACAGTTTGGCGAATCCCTCAGGATCTTCGATCCTGAGGGATCGCTGCTTTATTTATCTTGTCACTTAGACATCTCCGCCGTCACCTTTATATAAAGGGACAGCACTGTTAGCTTGGGGGAGATAGAGAATACGCTTTTATGTAATTTTCCGTAAGACATCAGCTTTGATTATTAAGTTTCGTTGAGAACTGGTTCAATGTATTTTTGACCGATGCGTTAATGAAAGCTTGGTGATTATTCCATCTCTGCGTCTGGATTAACTTAAAGCGGTGTATCCTTGGAGGCTAAGGGCCCGGCCCCAAAGGACACTTGCTTCTGTACCATTACGACTTTATTTCTGTGTGGTTTGTTTATTATTGTTATTTGGTAATTTGATATGCTTTATAAGCTCATATTACATGCTCTGTTAAAAGATTGAATCATTGAGGTTTTTGCAGATAGAATCGTGTGTTGACTCCGTATCAAGTTATTAATCCTTTCAAGAGTTCATTGCATGTTCTTACTGTTATGTTACAGAGCTGTTATACTAAACGTTTGTGTTGTGTGCGTTTCTAATTTATCAGTACTGTTCCATAATTCATTAATTGTTATTGCTGTTCCTTTAGTGTGATTTGTGTGAATTGCCTTTAGAGTGAAAGAATGTTATTTGATTGCAAAGAGTGCATTTGAATTAATGGATTAAGTTTGGTTACAACCCGCGGGACTTAGTTATTCAATTGCTGTTCCATTATAGGTTTGCTGTTCCATTTCAGAATTGCTGTTCAATCCTTTACTTGTTGTTCCATTTACTTGCATTTGGTGTGAGAGATGATCTAAGGCTGTAGTGAGTATTGGCAGTCCCTGTCTAGCTCCCAGGCTCATGGTCTATGCTCTGGTTTCCTTTCCATCAGTTTCCGAAGGGATGGGTTATCACTGCCGAACCCTTGACTGATAAGCTGTTGAGTTTTCTGAGTGTGTGATTTATTCTTTGAAGTAATTTAGTTATAGTCAAGCATCCGTTTACTCTTGTATTTCTTAAGCACTGTACTACTAGCATTACTCTGACAAATGATAGCCTCGGATTGAGTCACTCTTTGTAATAACAAAACGCTCCCGGATTGACATATTAATGTGAGGTAATTAGAGGTCAAAGAGACCCTTTTTATAGCTCTACATTTTGGCGCCGTTGCCGGGGAAAGAGTGTAGCCATTTGTCTTTCTCAGAGTAGTGTACGAGCCTGCTAGGGAGGAGTTGGATTCTAAAAACGGAAGGTAAGAACCTACGTGCGGAACATGTAAAAGCCCTGTTCCACTGTCCGCTTTCCTGCAGATTTGTTTTTGCTTTGTTTGAATAGAATTTGGTAGTTCATTTTTTTGAGTGCATGACTAAGCAGAAAAGACCAGAAAGGAATATCAAACCCCCATCCAAGCCTGAAAAAGCTAAGGGGCTAGTGACCCTTGGCCGAACGACCTTCATAGACGAAATCTATAAGAAAACAGAATCTCAGCCATCAGTAGGCCTCAAGAAAAACATTTCTAAACCGCCTACTAGTTCCCTTCAGGCCACAGGATCACCATCTGTAGCCTGCGCTGAGGTGCATAGTCAAACTGAAGAGCAATACTTTCAAGAAATTGAAAATTATACTCCAGAATTATTGCAGGAAGGGAACTCTAGCAACTTTTGTGAAGGAGAAGGAGAAACAGGGGAAACCAAGGAACCAAAATCCCCTATTGAGACAAATCAACCTTTAGATAGCCCAGATAAGGGGAGTGCTGCGAAATTCATTGTTGAAGGAATCCAATCTCCTCAGACACCTGGTATTCCCATTATTCCAGATAAAGGAAGCGCTATTAAAAATATCCCTGTCAAAACCGTTCCCACTCAACCTAGGAATACCCTCCTAGATATCCCAGAAGGTTATTGGCATATATTCGATTCCATGGCTCAAAACCAGCCAAATACTCAAACCTCCACATTACAATATCCTATAGTGGATTCTGCAGCAAATGCACCCATGAAAGCTATCCCTCTTCAGCATATCCCTACATTTCACGGACTCACATCAGAAGATCCGGATGCATTCTTATTCGAATTCGACGTGTTATGTAGGGGGTACGATTACACCACCGATCCCCAAAAATTGAAATTATTTCCCTTTACATTAAAAGGGGCTGCTTTAAGATGGTTTATGGGGCTAGGTGGCGGGGTTATCAACAATTGGGATCAAATGAAAGAATCCTTCTTAAAAAAATATCAGGATTATTGTAGGTCTAGAGAATTAAAAGACGAAATATTTCAAATGTCAGCCAGACCAAATGAAACACTAGAAGAGTATGTGGAACGTTTTCAGTACAACCTACAAAGATCTCCTTATGCATCGCTACCTTTACTTGATAATGTGTTAAAAACTGCATTAATGAGGGGCATGAAGGAACAATGGATTGAAACATTAAACATTATGGGCAAAGGGGATATTTATCAAGAGAGTTTTGCTGACATTATTGATTTGTGTATCAGGAGTTCGAGAGGCAGCACAAGAATAAAACCGACAGAATACGATCGGTTTTCCAGAGATAACAAAGTATCAGCAGAAGGAGTAACACGCGCGGAAATTGGAAATTTATTAGAAAATTTTAAAACTGATATTATGGGGACACTAACTACACAACTTGATATTGTGCAGGCTAAACAGAAGCAGCTGGAGGCAGAACAGAATTTGGCAATCTTCTGCCCCCGATGCAGAAAGAAACATAGCCACAAGGAGTGTCCACTGGATAAAGTCCAAGCATGCGCCATCTGTACAAAATATCACCTTACGGAAAGCTGCCCCTCACTTCCTGGATTGAAAGCGGTATATAAGGAAGCAGAAGAAGAACTAGAATCGGTGAATTCGATCAACCAGCGCCGCCAGTGGCAGCCGAGACAACCTGGTATGTTTCCGGACCCAACCTCTTTCTTTCAAAACCCACAGTATAATGCTCAACAATATGGTATGTGGAAAAATCAATCTCAACCCCCATTTACAAACTGGTCACCACAATCGTTTCCTTCTTCAAACCCATGGCTGAATCAAACAAGCCAATCTGGTTGGCCGAATTTCCCTTACACTCCACCATATTGGAAAAATGGCCCATATCCTTCACAATGGACTCCCTCTACTTCACAAAGTTCACCCTGGCAGACAAGCTGGCAAAGACCAATGTACCACCCAGCTGGAACTATTCCGCTCCCTCAACCTACTTTGCCAGCTTTACAACAAAATCCCCAGTCTAACCTGAGACCGCAACTCCCAGCCCAACCCTATCCCAATCCAAACAACAGGCAGGTCCAATCTATTCAAATCATAGAATCACCAGAACTAGGACCCGACCTGAGGGAGTGCAATGATCTTCAGTTAAGATCTGGACGTATAATTGAAACTGAGGGAGATAAAACAGTTCATATTGAAGATCAGTTACCCAGAGAACATCAATCACAACAAGAGGATGTAAATAAGCAGCAAACTCATAATCAAGCAACCACATCCTCTCCTCCATTCCCAGAACGATTAACCATACCACGACCCATACAATATCCTAACTTTGACATTCTGGGAGAATTACAAAATCTGTACATAAAAATTCCATTCCTCCAAGCCATTCAAGACATTCCCATATACGCAAAAACTATCAAAGAATTGTGCATAAAGAAACCAAGGAGGAATATAACAAATAACCCAAGAGTCCAAGTAGTCGGTACTTTATCTGATCTATTGTCTGGAAGAGAAACACCCCTTAAATATGAAGACCCTGGGAATCCAATTATTGTAGAAATTAGCTGAATAAATCACATATTCACTGAAGATTAACCTGGTCATATATCAATTTCGAATTGCATACATAACACATAACCTTCTTCTACAATTAATTGTCACATGCGGAAATAACAGAAGCAATCTCACATCAATTCAATCACACATTAACTCGGTATGTATGGGGAAAGCCTATAGCTGAAAACCCCGCAGCTATTGTGTATATTATAATGGAGAAATCAAGTAACCAAACAAGTACAATACTCCTCACAAGTACTCATTACTCTCTCATGAAGTTACTCACAATCTAGCTTGGTTTTGAACAAGTCTCGGGTTCAAAACACACCACTAACTGCCTTGCCTCTATTGCGCAATCATGGCCCGTATATGAAGAGGTTCAAGGTTCGAATCCCCTTGCCTTGATTGCGTAATTGTCATGGACAATTCCTCCAAGTGTAATGCAAATCTCATGCAAAACAAATCTACCAACTGATAGCTTTACTCACCCTTTCATCTACCTCTTCCACTGGTCTCCACTGAACTGATCATGCACTGTAGTGAGCTGAAGTGTTCTTGAGTTGACTAATGAGTTAATATTTAGTAAATTAAATATTATTTAATTTACTCCACTCATATCTAGTTGATTAGTTAGTTAACTAATCCCAGCTAGTTCAACTAAAACAAACAGAACACAACTCCACTATCTGTCCCGTTAACTCCTCCAAAACTCCTGCCACTGAAGTCTAACTGAAGCCAACCATGCAAGATGCCATCAAACCCTAGGAACCACGTGATTCCTTGTGTCAGTTGCATGAGTCACCTCCATGACTCAAGCTGAAGTGCGCCAAGAGAGTAAACTGTTGTTTATAGTCAAAATATTATTAAGGGTAAATAATATTTGACTTCCATATTTTTAGGAGATCAGTCTAAAAATAGCCTGGGTCCTAAAAATAAGGTCTCATCTATTTTTACCGACATGTCGCATCCATCAAGAATCTCCAAGTAGAATTCCCAAATTATGCTCCGTATGTCTAAAAATAGACATAGTCTAAAAATAGACTTTGCGCCAGAATTTGCCTGCGGGCCCACTTAGTGAAGGCGACTTTATTTCACTAAGCTCCATCATCTTGCTGCATTCTCAACAATTATAACTGTTCAAATTTATGGTCAGACCCTGTCTAATGCCTTAGTTGATCTAGGGGCTGCAATTAATATTTTAACAACCACAACTTGCCAAAAGCTCGGCATTACATCTGTAGAACCCACCTCTACTCTGTTGGAATTGGCTGATCGATCTGTGGTTAGACCAGAGGGTACTCTACATGATGTCATGGTCTCTGTAGAGTCCTGGGAGTATCCAACCGATTTCCCGATAATTAATCCAAAAACCCGACTTGATGGACATCCACTAATTTTAGGTAGACCTTGGCTTGCCACTGCCGATGCCTACATTGGTTGCCGGCAGGGAAATATGACCATAACCAGAGGACCGAATAGCAAAAATTTAGTTCTATATCCTCCAGCGCAGCCAAGTGTCACAATGATTAAAACTAATAAACACCCTATATCATACCTTACTGATAACATCAGATCTCCATTAACTATACAAGAGGCACTCGATTTCAAAGATCAAACAGAAGACGATGCCATTAATAATTTCATTACTCAAACTGAACCTCGCACACAGTGTCACATGATAGAAGCAGCATTTGATAACGAATTGGAAGAAGATCCCTTGAAAGATATTCATGACCAAACGATACTTGTTACTTCTGTTGCACATAGTAAGACTGTGGAAATTGCACCGGGGAAAACCTTAAACATCAATGCTAATCTCACACCTGAACAGGAAACTAAGCTCATCCATTTGTTAACAAAATATCAAGAAGCCTTTGCATGGGATTACCCTGACATGAAAGGAATTGATCCCCAGTTATGTACACACCACATTTATATAGAAAAAGATGCCAGACCTGTGTGTCAGCCGCAAAGGAGACTTAATCCTCATCTAAAAGATTTCGTAAAAACTGAACTTCAGAAACTTTTAGATGTTAATTTTATCTACCCTATTTCTGATAGTAAATGGGTCTCTCTGCTTGTGGTGGTACCAAAAAAGAACGGAAAATGGAGAATTTGTGTGGATTATAGGGAACTAAACAAGGCAACACAAAAAGATCATTTTCCTCTCCCTTTCATAGATCAAGTATTGGATACTTTAGCAGGGAAGAAGTTCTTTTCTTTCCTAGATGGCTTCAGTGGATACAATCAGATTCAGATTGCCCCTGAAGACCAGGATAAAACTACTTTTACTTGTCCCTGGGGAACATTTGCCTATCGAGTTCTACCTTTTGGCCTATGTAATGCTCCTGCCACATTTCAGAAGGCTATCCTTAGCATTTTTGCAGATTTAATAAATGATGGACTTGAAGTTTACATGGATGACTTTACACCATATGGAGATGATTTTGATCCGGCTCTAGACACCCTAGAAAAATTCCTACAACGCTGCATTGTTACCAGGCTTTGCTTAAGCCACGAAAAATGTTTTTTGATGATGACTGAAGGACTTATCCTAGGACACTATGTTTCAGCAGCCGGCATTCAGGTAGACCCGGCCAAAATCCAAATACTTTTGCTTATTCCCACTCCTACTACTCAAACAGAGGTACGCAGCTTTCTTGGATTTTCCGGTTATTATAAACGATTTATAGAGCATTATTCGCACATTGCTGCTCCTTTATATGCACTAACTGGTAATGTTGATTTTTTTTGGACAGACAAATGTGACCGTGCTTTCGAGGATCTAAAGAAGCTTGTATCCACAGCCCCAGTCCTTCGAGGACCAAACTGGGACCTACCATTCCAGATATCATTTGATGCCTCAGATACAGCCATTGGCGCAGTCCTTGGGTAGGAAGAGGATAAAAAATCATATGCCATTTATTACATCAGCAAGAATTTATCCCCTGCTGAATTGAATTACACTGTTACTGAAAAAGAATTCCTAGCTGTAATACATGCTGTCAATAAATTTAGACATTATATTACAGGCTATCCTGTTATCTTGTATACATACCATTCTGCTATAAAATATTTAGCAAATAAGCCTGTCACAAATGCCAGAGTAACTCGATGGTTAATCTTATTGCAGGAATTCGACATCACGATCAAGGACCGGCCTGGAAAAGAAAACCCTGTAGCCGATTTTCTTTCGAGAATACCAAAATCAAGCGATGCAGCAGCAGTTGAAGATCAATTTCCGGATGAGCACCTGTTTGCTGTTGCCGTTCAAACACCCTGGTATGCTAATGTTGCCAACTACCTCGCAGTAGGTAAATTACCAAAACATTTAACTCCTAATGAGCGCAAGCAGATTATTCAGAAAAGTTCTCGATTTTCGTGGATTGGAGGCTATTTGTTTCACACAGGAGCAGACATGCATATCAGGTGATGTGTTAGAGAGGATGAAATCTTTTACATCCTAAAAGCCTGTCACGATGGACCATGTGGGGGGCACTTCGCTGAGCGTAGAACTGGACATAAAGTATTGCAGACAGGATATTACTGGCCTACGATCTTCAAAGATGCAAAGAAGTTTGTCCAAGCCTGTGACAGCTGCCAGCGAGCGAGACGACCTGGTCCAGCTGATGAGATGCCTCTGAAACCACAGTTAGTCATCGAACCATTCGAGCGGTGGGCTCTTGATTTCGTTGGACCCATCAACCCCTCATCAAATCAGAAAACATATATTTTGGTGGCAACAGAATATGTCACCAAATGGGTTGAGGCAGAAGCATTGCCAAGAGCCATAGAGGACTCTGTCATACAGTTCCTGTTTCATCTATTTGTTCGTTATGGCCTTCCTAGGGAAATAATTACAGATGGAGGACCACAATTTGTTGGGCATAAATTAGCTGCAACACTTAACAATTATCATGTCCAGCATAAGATCACTACTCCATATCACCCACAGGCGAATGGGCGGGTAGAAAGTAGCAATAAGATAATAGAATCAATCCTAACGAAAACCATTGCGTCACATAGGCGTGATTGGGCTACCCGACTACCTGAAGCACTCTGGGCCTATAGAACCACATGGAGGAGCACCACAGGTTACTCACCTTATCAATTAGTGTTTGGAAAACAACCCATTTTTCCCATAGAATTCGAAATCCAAACATTACGGACAGCACAGGAAGTTGGCCTAGATCTAAGCGAGGCACAAATCAATCGACTGCAGCAGATCAATGAATTAGACGAAGTTAGGCTCTCTGCATTACAAAATACAGCATTAATTCAACAGCAGCGAGCTAAATGGCATGATGCGCTCATCAAAAACAAAGTCTTCCATGAGGGAGACTGGGCTCTGTTATACGACTCTCGGTTTCAGGACTTCCCTGGAAAACTTCAGACTCGATGGTTGGGACCATACGAAATCCAGAAGGTGCATGACAACGGAACCCTTACTCTAATTACCATTGATGGTTATGGATATGCATTCAAAGTTAATGGCCACCGAGTCCGTCTCTATCGCAAACCACTCACTCGGGAATCCTTCTGCCAGCAGCTACGCCGAGACACTGATATGGAGATCTTAGGAGAGGAGGAGAAATCTTCCTCACCTGTAATTCATTAAGGGTTCATTTCTTTTTGCAATTTGTACATAAGTTTTTGTTTTTGAGTGATTCTTGTACATAAGTTTGCATTTAAATATTTTCTTGTCATTTTTTTGCTGTTCCTTTTCTTTCACAAAGTTCGATTTTTGCCCTTCTAAAAATAGCATTTGCGTGTTTCTTATGATGTTGGTTTTGCTTGTTTTCCTGTTCCTTTTGCTGTTCCTTTTCTAAAGGAACAGCATTCGGGATCTCTGCTGTTCCTTTTTCAACGGAACGGCATTATTACGTTTTCTGCTGTTCCTTTTGGTTACCACTGTTCCTTTTTCTTCAAAGAAACAGCGTTCTTTTATTACTATTGTTCCTTGTTGGCATTTAGAGTGTTTTTATAGTATTTTTATTTTTGCCGTTCCTTTTCCAAAAGGAACGGCATTTGCATTTTTGCTGTTCTTTTTTTCTATCATCCGTCGTTGTTTCTTTTTCAAAGAAACACCTCTAGCATACTTTTGCTCTCCTTGTGAAACAGCTTATCCCTATTGCTGATCTAAATTGAGAATGCTTCTTGCCCGTCTTCTTTCTAGTCTTTAAAATACAGCTATGTATTTGTGCAATGAAATATAAAATCACAACATACCGAAATCTGCAAACCATAAATCGCTATATCTATAAGGCTTTGCATTAGTAAGAGGACAAATGGAAGGACATACTTATTTCTTACCTTTTGTTGACATGGTTTTACTAATTTTTCCCTGATTGGTTATCTTTATCATGTTGATTCCCTTAACTTTTTTTTGATTAAAACTTGGGAATAAGAGCAAAGAGCTTATATCTTCCTATTGAGATAATAAGACTTCTTCCACCATTCCTACTCTTAAGGAGTGTTGAACCACCCTTTGTGTATAAATAAGGAAAAGTATCCTATAAAAAAAAATAAAACATATGTGAACATGATATGTGAAGTGTCAAATGCAGGATAGGGGGTCTCATCGAGAGCCAGCCTACCATGATCATGAGGATGGAAGTGAAGTGGCATTCCCATTATGGCCACCACACCAGGGATATGGTCCAAAATGTATATCAAATAAACGAACCTTGGAACAGGAGGTCTCATCACGAGCCGGCCTGCCCACGTTTCGCTCTGTCCTCGTGAATGGCATTATGGTTAACTGGTCACCAAGCCAACATAATGGTCTACATTTTGACATAACAGCATTCCTAAGTATACACAAAGGATCATGGTTCCAAGGGTGAAAAAACAACTCTGCCAAGGTTATGGACACCTGTTGGCAGCAGAGTACTGTTAATGGTATTGAAGTCACCTTGCTTACACCAATGGGTAAAGATACTAATATTCTTTTGTTTCTTATATCCTAGGAACTAATCATATGTCATTTCCCGATTTATATATCGCATGAACATTTATCATTACCAATCATGGCAACGGAAGTGACCATGACCACTTGAGATTGGCAAGTACGATACATGCCCTATCCATCAGCCTCAAATCATAACACAGCAGCCTCTTATATAATACGCGATCAATTCTCCGCTTCGATTTCGGTAATTCGTTGTCCTTTTCAACATAGCATAATTCCATATGTTGTTCCTTTCTGACTTGATTGTAGACCGGGTGCCGCTCCTTTATTTGCCGGCTGGGACAGCCTATCACACTGCGGGGGGGGGGGGGAGGTTAACCTCATCATTCCCTGTATTACGTGTCAACTCACCATTCGGGAAAACTAGTATACGACGGTTTGGCATATTTTAACGGCATGGCATTTCTATTTTCACACAAGTTGCTTTCTGTTTCACTGTTGCATACTCTGTGTTTTCTTGCGATTATCATCCTCTCTGTGTTTCAAACAGAAAACGTTTTTGCTGTTCCATTTAGAATTCGCAGTGAAACCATGGGAGGAAGGGCAATTCGAAGCGAGCCTCAACAGTTGACGATCTCCGCTGCTGCCCGAGAGATCCTGGAAAGAGCAGGATGGTTGAATTATTTCAATCGCCTACAGGAGTCTAATGAAACAGTAGCGATGGAATTTTTGCAGAACCTACAGGATGATCATTCCACAGTAAGGGGGAAGCGGATAGCGGTCACTGATGACATAATTGCAGAAGTTTCAGGACTACCAGCCACCAGACCGGTATGGACATTAAAAAAGGAACGATTACAGAAGGTCATGGAAATTTTCCAAGACGAAGGCCAGAATTTGACAATTAAGGGAAAGGGAGTTCTGCCAGCAACCCTAGGAGAACCCTGGACGGAGCTAGCAAGAACAGTGCAGAGCTACATCACCTGCGAAGGAAGGAAAGACGTGGTAAGACCACGAAATCTTAAACTTTTAGCTGTTTTAAAGCAGAAATGCTCTGTAAATTTACCTGCACTCCTGAACTCATTACTGCATGATGCTGCACAAAGTATAAAAAAGGCACAGCACGTAGAGTCAGTCGTTAGTCACCATGGGTTGATACGACTAGTTGTTAGTTATGGTCTCACCCAGCAGCAGAGCAGCTGGGAAGAGCTGATTGCAACGATTGAGGGGGGATTGACAGAGCCATCCCCAAAACGCAGACATTCTATAAGCACACCGGAGTGTCCGGCAAAACGCAGAGAACATGTTGCTAGTACATCAGAACAACCAGAGATACATCAAGAATCGGCAAAGCGCAAGCATGCCATTGATCCACCCGAGCAACCAGAGGAACCCAGAAAATCAGCTCGGTTAGCTCAGATGAGAGGAAGCATAGATAAGCCCAGAAAATCAGCCCGGTTGGCTCGGATACGAGGAAGGTTGGAAAAGCTTCAGGGAAGCACCAGCCAACCAGTGATAATTGAAGACGAGCAACCCGAAGAAGAAGCAGCCGAGCCTTCGGAAATAGAAGTAGAAGCAGAACCTGAACAGGAGGAAGAAGTGGGACAGCAGGAAGATAGCCCATTACAAGACCTACTAGGAGATGATGACTTGGCCGCAGTCCTAGCCAATATGAGTAAGTATGGCCAACCTTCTAATCCAGAGGACCCCCACGACAAACCCCAAGAAGAAAACATGCATGTTCATGATGAAGAGGAGGAAAATACTGAACGGGAACAATCTGTTCCCAGGTCACAAGAGGAAATTCTAGAGGGAGTAGGAGGAGAAACAGCAGTTGCTCAGGAAGAGACAGAACCAGTCGAGGCTCCTACCCCAGAACAGCCAGAGCAGAATAGTGAGGAAGAACCCCAAGAAAAAGATTTAGCAACTAGTCATGATCCAGTTCGCAGCAGACAGACTGCTGTTCCTTCGAATGAAACGCTCGAAATTAAGAAGTTGCGGATGGAACGGAATAAATTGTTGAATACGATAACCCAGCTCAGACAACAAATTAGGATTCTGAAAAAGAACCAGAAGGTAAGAAAGACCGGAGGGAGGAAAAAGAAGGCCAACAAGCGGCCTGCTGTTCAAAACCCTAGTGAGAATCCAGTTGCCGTTCCAAATGATGCTGAAGAACAGACGGGTGTTCGCGTTAAAATAGAAAAGGATGATATAAGGATCAGTGACAAGCAAATTCAGACAGAGGCACCACCCTCAGGGGTAATAAGGGTTCTGAACTCCAAACAGCATAATAAGAAAGTTCAGGTAAAACTCCCGACCTCCACTGACCTATGGAAAAAAGATCCGAAGACAAAAACCTTGCATAAGATGGTGAAGCAAGCCCAGCAAGAAGCCGAGCAACTTAGAGAGCAAACGGTTCCCCGAGAAAAATATGAAGAGTTACAGCAGCAATTAAGGGACGTCAGTCAATCCAAAATCCAGGCCTTTGAAGGGTGGAAAAAGGAACAAGAGGAAGTTGCACAGGTAACCCGTAGACTAGATACTGTTATCAAACAGATGAATGACTTGTGTTCTTTATACAATGATGTTTTAGCATGTGGGGCCCCTGCTAAAAAATATGCTCTGTTTTTATTAGAACGGTATTTACAATTAAAAATAAAAGCTGTTAAAGCAGGCACCCCTATACAAATCAACACTGTCAATGACTTTATAGACTGCTGTAAACATTATGGAGTGAAAGTCCAGAGATTGTTGTGTGAACTTTATTTGCACGACCTTGTGTTAAGTCAGGAGACTGAATTAAACCCTGGCCCTTTCATTGGAGACATCCAATTCCAAGCATTCATTTCATTCGGGGTTAATAAGATTAAGTGGCTCAAAGCCTATGATACTTTCCAGAGTCAGGAAAATGGTCTAGATTTACGGGTTAGGGCTGAGCCTAGGAACCCAGTACAGTTGTGGAAAGCTCATAGAAATCTTATAAAGGCTCCTGGTGCCATTGAAACTTTAGGACCCACGCATGAGGCACTTATTCGGGAAGGTTTAGAGTATTTTCTTTCCATCAAAGACTTGGCCATTAATGCAGCCAAATTTCGATACCGAATCTCTGATCCAAACATCCAGCTCAGGGAACCATTTAAGTATGAGAACTTTGAGTTAGCTGCCGACCGTTTGAACCTCTATGGCGAGAGCATTCTGAAAGCAGGGTCATCCTGGTTAGGATATAGATTTCGCACTCCAATTATTTGGCACCCTGCACCCCGATACCAGGCCCTGTATGATATGCCTGAGGGGCAAACAGGTCAGTTCTTTGACTATCTAATCACTCAACATGGTTGTAGGCCTCCGCATGAGACTCCTTCTCCAGCATATTCTCTCACTGCCTTGCATGTCAACTACAATGTTTTCATGAGGACATGAAACAAGGTAAGCAAGGGGGTGTGTGGAGTACTAAAAAGGTATGCTTTTGATGATTATTTCAGTGGCTTTTTAATAGAATTTATGAACCTTTTTGTATCACGAATTTGGAAAATAACAAGGAACTATAAAAAAACATGTGAGAATTGACATGCAAGACTTAGCCACTGATAATGGTTATTTTCTGTACAGGAAAAGGAGAAAACAAGGAATTGCCGCTCCAAAGGAAAGGATAAAGTCGAGATAACTGCTGTCCCTCTGGACGAGAACCGAATGCAAACAAGGATAAACAGATCGAAGCAAATTGGCCTGGAAAAGGAGGTGAAGACACCAGCTCGGCGCAAAAGAAAAGACAGGATGAAGAGTTAACAGTTTGGCGAATCCCTCAGGATCTTCGATCCTGAGGGATCGCTGCTTTATTTATCTTGTCACTTAGACATCTCCGCCGTCACCTTTATATAAAGGGAAAGCACTGTTAGCTTGAGGGGGATATATAGATAGAGAATACGCTTTTATGTAATTTTATGTAAGACATCAGCTTTGATTATTAAGTTTCGTTGAGAACTGGTTCAATGTATTTTTGACCGATGCGTTAATGAAAGCTTGGTTTGGTTATTATTCCATCTCTGCCCCCGGATTAACTGTTGTGTATCCTTGGAGGCTAAGGGCCCGGCCCCGGAGGACACTTGCTTTTGTACCATTACGATTTGGTTTCTGTGTGGTTTGTTTATTATTGTTATTTGGTAATTTGATATATTTTATAAGTAATGTACATGCTCTGTTAAAGATTGAATCATTGAAGTCGTTACAGATAGAATCGTGTGTTGACTCCGTATCAAGTTATTAATCCTTTCAGAGTTCATTGACACTCTTCTATGGATCTTATGTTACAAGGTAGGGCCAAGCTGTTATACCAAACGTTCGTGTTGTGTAGCTAATTTATCAAGATCGTTCCATAATTCATTACTTGTTATCATGAATTTCAGGTGATTTGTGTGAATTGCCTTTAGATTGTAAGAATTTTATTTGATTAGAGTGCATTTGAATTAATGGATTAAGTTTGGTTACAACCCGCGGGACTTGGTTATTTCAATTGCTGTTCCATTATAGGTTTGTTGTTCCATTTCAGAATTGTTGTTCAATCCTTTACTTGCTGTTCCATTTACTTGCAGTTGGCGTGAGAGATGATCTAAGGCTGTAGTGAGTATTGGCAGTCCCTGTCTAGCTCCCAGGCTCATGGTCTATGCTCTGGTTTCCTTTCCATCATTTCCGAAGGATGGGTTATCACCGCCGAACCCTTGACTTCGCTGCCGAACCCTTGACTGATAAGCCGTTGAGTTTTCTGAGTGTGTGATTTATTCTTTGAAGTTATTTAGTTATAGATAAGCATCCGTTTACTCTTGTATTTCTTATGCACTGTACTACTAGCATTACTCTGACAAATGATAGCCTCGGATTGAGTCACTCTTTGTAATAACAAAACGCTCCCGGATTGACATATTAATGTGAGGTAATTAGAGGTGAAAGAGACCCTTTTTATAGATCTACAGTTTCCACCTTAAATCCTGGTGTTCATGTGTGATGCTTATGTGTGATGATTTATTCGATTCTTACTGCACATGTTTACTGCTTACTAAACATCTAATGAATGAATGATGCAATAATCTAAGAAAAGAATTATCTACATAATGAGATCTCTGGTAATACGCAAGTTATGTTAAGGATATCCGCGTATATACGCGAGTTGCGTTAAGTAAAGTAGCGTATGGGTTTTAGAGAAAGAAAAACTAAAAAAAATTCAGATAGATCTAAATACTGATTCACCCCCCCCCCCCCCCCCTCAGTATTTTTCCCAACAATTGGTATCAGAGCAGGTCCTTCTGAAAAAGCTTAGCCGCTAGAAGGAAGATCAAGAAAGATGAGCAATCAAGATGGAACAGCATCTATCAGGCCTCCGCTCTTTAACAGAAATAATTTAATCTTCTGGAAAACAAGGATGAGATCCTATCTTCAGTCTCTGGGAGCAGATGTATGGGCCATTGTTGAAGGAGGATATCAATATCCAGCCGCAGTACCAACAGATCCAATGGAAAAGAAGAATTATGAAACAAATGCAAAGGCGGTCAATGCTCTATTGGGAAGTCTAACTGAATCAGAATTTGTTAAAGTCATGCAGCTGAATACAGCAAAGGCAATATGGGACAAAATCATTCTAAGTTATGAAGGTGATGCAAAGGTAAAAAGTGCAAAACTCCAAACTCTCATGATTGAATATGAAAATTTAAGGATGCATAGTGATGAGAGTATTGCCAGTTTCTTTTTACGTCTTGATGATATTGTAAATCGTATGAGAAATCTGGGAGAAACAATAGCCGAATCTACTTTGGTTGAGAAAATTTTAAGATTTCTAACGGAAAAATTTGAGTCAAAAGTTTCTGCTCTTGAAGAAAAACAGGATCTTGAAAATCTTACTATGGTGCAACTTCATGGCATACTAACTGCATATGAAATGAGAAGAGGAGGACCATCTGAAGTCAAAGAATCCATCTTTAGAGCTTCTACAAAAGGGAAAGAACTACAAGAAGCAGAAGGATCAGGATATATCTCAGAAGAAGATGAGGTAAATTTTGTAAACAAACTTCAACTTGGCACAGGACGGTTCAAAGGTAAGCTTCCTTTCAAATGTTTTGATTATGGAAGAGTTGGTCATTATGCTGCTAGGTGTCCTCATAAAGAAACACCTGCAAAAGGGAAGGAAGTAGCAAGAAGGAATAAGAACCGGTCTAGCACTAGAAAGAGTTACTATACTCATGAAGACAGTGATGGGTTATCTGATAGTGAGGAAGAATGTGAACAAGATCTTAGACTTCTCATGGCATTTGAAAAAGAATCTAGAGAAGAAAAGGATACTTTCATGGGTGCTCTAGAGGACAATGATTTTCTTGATGAAAACAATCAACTCAAAATATGCTTAGAAGAAAGTAAAATAATCATAGAGACTCTGAAAAATCAAATTGAAGAAGAGAAGAAACACAATGAGAAATTAGAATGTGAAGTGGTAAGTCTAAGAAAAGAACTTGAGAAAGTAAAGACTCTGAATCTTAGATTTTCTAAAGGATATGAAACCTTAGATGAGATTATCAAGGTACAACATTCTCCTCTTATAAAGACAGGTCTTGGATATATCGGAGAATCTTCTCAAGCTTCAGCACCAAATTATCTAAAAGCAGCTACAGCTGGTTTACAACATTCTGCCACTCAGCAAGGGAATAAAGAATCTTTACAGGTAAAGCATGATCATCTCAATTCAAAGAACACTAACAGGAATATCTTTCAAAGAAATACCAATCAACAGGTAAATTCAAGTAGAAGATTTCATGATTGCAGAAATTTCTTCTTCAATGGACAATGTTTCTCATGTCACAGTTTTGGTCATAAAGTTGTTCAATGTGTTGCATATAAAACCATCATGACAAAAGAAGCAAGAAAGAAAAGGATTGATATTGAAACAAAGAAGAATACCTATAACAACTTTTCTCCTCTTCTAAATGAAGTTGAATGTGCTTATTGCAATAACTTTGGCCATGAAGAATCTGAATGCAGGAGCCAAAAGAGCATTTTCTTTCAAGCTACAAAGTATGGAAAAAGAAGGAATTACCGGTTGAAAATTGTGGCATAGCGTTATTTGTAGAAGGTGAAGAAAATCAATGGTACATTGATAGTGGATACTCAAGACACATGACAGGTGACAAAAACAAACTTCTTGCATATAGTGCTCTAGAAAAAGAAAAGAATGTTACATTTGGAAATGATACTCCTGCGGTCATTAAGGGAAAAGGGTCTGTTTTTCTAAAAGAAAAGGTGAAAGCTAATAATTTAATGTATGTGGATGGATTAAAGCATAACCTGTTAATTGTAAGTCAAATGTGTGATCAAGGAACTGAAGTTGTCTTTAGTTCAAAAGAATGTGTGGTACATGATCTTGATACAGGTAAAACAATCATAAAAGGAAAAAGAACTCCAAGCAACCTGTATGTATTGAAGAACTGCAAATATCAATGTTACTTGAGTAAATCTTCAGAAAACTGGCTATGGCATAGAAGATTAGGGCATCTAAGCTTCTCTCATATCAACAAATCAAGCAGACTTAAAGTTGTTCGTCATCTTCCCAATATTACTCTACCCGAAAATATCATATGCAAATCTTGCCAATTTGGTAAGCAAACCAGAGTACAGTTTAATGCCAAGGAAGGATCATCAAGTAAGCCTCTTGAACTTATTCATACTGACATATCTGGACCTGTGAGGAAAAAGTCACCACGTGGTGAACAATACTATATCTTATTTATTGATGATTTCTCTAGAATGTGTTCGATTGGGTTGCTTAAACACAAAGATGAAGCATTTGAGAAATTTCAGATCTTCAAAGCACTGGTTGAAAATGAATCAGATCTAAAAATCAAGTGTCTTAGATCTGATCGAGGAGGAGAATATACATCAGATGAATTCCTTGAATTTTGTGAACAACATGGCATAAAAAGACAGTTTTCTGTAGCTGGCACTCCACAACAAAATGGCATAGAAAAAATAATGAATAGAACAGTTCAACAAATGGCTAGAGTTATGCTTGATGATTCCGGAACACCTGACACATTTTGGGGAGAAGCAGCACATACAACGGTAAATATTCTTAACAAGGCATATGTTCATGTAAATAGTGATAAAACTCCATATCAACTCTGGTATGGTAATCCTCCCACTGTGAAGCATTTTAGAGTTTTTGGAAGCAAATGATTTATCAAAAATAATGATGAAAAACTTGGCAAGTTTGAACCTAGAGCAGATGAAGGAATACTTCTTGGTTACTCCTCTAGGAGTAGAGCATATAAATGTTACAATAAAAGACTTCGGAAGATTGTTGAATGTATTGATGTTGTTATTGATGAGTATCTTGCAGCTCCAAAAGAAGAAAAACAAATAACAGATGAAGACGATGATGACATATATCCTTCTACATCAAATAGAAATGATATTGACAGTGAACCCAATGAAGAACCCGAAGATGAATTATCTGAAAAAGCTCCATCTAGATATGTTCAAAAGAATCATCCAAAATCTCAAATTTTGGGAGAAAAGGGATCAGGTGTACAAATAAGAAGGACTCTTGTGGGATCTTCTAGCTATCTGGCATTTCTATCCACTATTGAACCACAAAATGTCAATCAAGCTAGCAAAGATGAATGTTGGATTCAAGCCATGAATGAGGAGCTTGATCAAATTGAAAAGAATCACACTTGGGAATTAGTACCAAGACCTCATGAAAAAAATGTCATTGGAACTAAATGGATATTCAAAAACAAGTTAAATGAGAATGGGGATGTTATAAGAAATAAAGCTAGACTTGTTTGCAAGGGGTATGCTCAACAAGAAGGTATAGACTTTGAAGAAACGTTTGCTCCTGTAGCTAGACTTGAAGCCATAAGAATTTTTCTTTCTTTTTCAAGCTTCCAACAAATTAAATTTTATCAAATGGATGTTAAATCTGCTTTTCTCAATGGTGATCTAGAAGAAGAAGTTTATATAGAACAACCAGAAGGATTCATTTTGGGAAATGATGAAAAACTTGTTTGTAAACTTAAAAAGGCTCTATATGGTCTCAAACAAGCTCCAAGGGCATGGTATTATTGTCTTGACAAATATCTTCATCAACAAGGATTTTCAAAGGGGTCTGCTGATAGCAACTTATACACTAAAACTGAAAATGATAAACTATTGATTGTGGTTGTATATGTTGATGATATCATTTTTGGAAGTAATGAAGATTCTAGGAGTCAGAAATTTGCTTCTGCTATGTAGCAAGAATTTGAAATGTCTTTACTTGGGGAACTAACATTCTTTCTTGGCTTACAAGTGCAACAAGCAACAGATGGCATATCCTTATCACAAGCAAAATATCTTAAGCAAATCTTGAAGAAGTATGGCATGGAAGATTGCAAACCTGTAAGTACACCAATGATAACCGGATGTAATCTTAGTTCTAATGATGATTCCCCCACGGTGAATCAACCAGAATACAGATCTATGATAGGAAGTCTACTTTATCTCACTGGGACAAGACCAGACATTATGCATGCCGTTGGGATTGTTGGACGATTCCAAGCTAATCCAAAAGAGTCTCACCTTCAGGATGTGAAAAGAATATTCAAATATCTACAAGGAACTCAAGACTTTGGACTATGGTATCCAAAGAATGTTGATCTTACTCTTCATGCTTACACTGATGCAGATTGGGCTGGAAATGTTGATGATCAGAAAAGTACTAGTGGTGGTGCATTCTATATGGGGCCCCGGTTAGTATCTTGGTTCAGAAAGAAACAAAACTCTATTGCCTTATCTACAGCATAAGTAGAATATGTGGCTGCTGCATCATGTTGCACTCAACTTCTTTGGATGATGCAAACCTTACAAGACTTTCAAATCAAATGTTCACCTCCTATCTCCATTATGTGTGATAATACAAGTGCCATCAGTATCTCAAAGAATCTTGTTATGCACTCCAAGACCAAGCACATTCCCATCAAGTATTACTTCTTACATGAACAAGTGCTTGAACAAAAGGTGAAGTTGGAGTATGTTCCCTCCAAAGAACAAGTTGTTGATATATTTACCAAACCTCTGCCCAGGGAAGCGTTCGAATATCTCAGACAGAAGCTGGGAGTAGTCTCTACCATGCAGAAGATCAGATCTGCTTAAATTCAGAAGATTAAATTGGATACGCGGATTTCCTGAAGGACAATCGCGTATATACGCAAGTTTATACATAGAAAACTGTGTATGAGTGTTTGCTGACAAATTTTTCTGGGTCAGCATTTTTCAGCACAGCTATGGTGCTGTTGGGTATCTCTGGTGATGTTTCAGCTCTCATATTTCCGTTTCATTCTCTGATATGTGATGAAGATGCCTTGATGATTTGTTGTTGAAAGTGTTCAGGATGCACAAGCTAAGGGGGAGATGGAGTGAAATTTTCCTGTATTTCACTTTCTATACACGGGTTTCATGAACTAGAGCCGCGTATACACGCGAGTTCCAATGGAGACAGAAGCGTATGTTTTTCTGTTAAGAAAAACAATGAAATGGCTCAAGAACAGGTGTATAGGTTCAGGCGGAGCATTAGCCTTGCTGAGAATAATGCATTGTTGGCATTATGATGGTTCTGAAATACGATCTCTCTCTTGAGGTCCTTTTTGGCATTTAAGGTCATATTTGTAATTTGATGAAAAGTTCATGGTGAGACCTATGATATAAAATTGTAATATTCAGTCATGTAAGGACATTGATCAAATTTGTAAACCCACTTGGTTGGGTAGTTGAGTCAAATTGTGTAAACCCACTTGGTTGGGTACTTGAGTCCACTTGGTTGGATCTTTGATGTAAGTATGATTCCTTGGTGATAGGAAAGGTCATAGAGTCATGTACTTCATTGAAAAATGTGTTTGAAGATTCAGCATGAACTCAGGGGGAGCATGGTAACTTCAGTGCACATCAGATCTACAAGAGCTCTTCTTTCTACATGAGAAGAAAAACCTTGTTTTGGTTTTGATCCGCCCTTTGCCCTTGATGTCAAAGGGGGAGAGTATCATGGTGTTTGAATAGGGGGAGAGTATCATGGTGTTTCCATAATGGTTATAATCAATGTATCTATCTGTTGCGGTGATCAAACACCATCATGGTTGCCATCAAGTCCAAAGGGGGGAATTGTTGGTAATATGATGCAGAGTGTTGTCCTTGATGGCAACCTACTTGATAAAGTTTTCCTTGATAGAAACTGACTTGATGAGTTTATTAATGATGTAAATTTGATGTATCTACAGAGCAGCTCAGAAGGAACAGAGAAATAAATTCCAGTAAGTGCCAGAATAATGATAAAAATGGTATGTCACAAAGCATACGCGGGTTTGTAAAGGCGAAGTAGCGTATGTACGCGGAAATGTACGTGACAAGTAGCATATGCCTATTTGTGCTCTAAATTTATAAAACCAGGGGACATAACCATGGTATTGGCCCATAGTATTGAGCGTTGGATTATCTATTTGATCTCGTCCAGGAATACCATCAAAGGTTGAGTGGTTTTGACTCATGGCATTGATAAAGGCTAAAACTATATAAGGAGAAGAGGATCATAGTGCAAGGTGTGTAGGTGCAAGGGTTGTTGATGAATAGATTCCTCTAAGGAATATCTGTATGGATGAACTCTGGTCTTAATTGTTAGATCTGAATCTATGATGCACCTATAGACATGATGAAGGTTCAAGATCTCTAGATCTAGAAATGATGAATCTCTAGGATGATCTGAAAAGAAATGATAAAGACCTAGCGGAAGTTTGATGAAGAAATTGAAGAAATCTGGGTAATTTTAGAGATCTGGTCTTTTCTGCAAAGCTTATCTTTTATAGATCTATATGCTAGTTTGTCTTAGCAAAAGCGCATATATACGCGGGTCCGCTAAAAGAAAAGCACGTATGGCAGTCAAGGTTTCTAAAGAATAAAATGCACTGAAGTATACGCAGTTTTGCCTCTGTGAAAGCGCGTATATACGCATGTTCAGTGAAGTAAAAGCGCGTATGGAATCTAGGGTTTTACTGAAGTGTGTGGAATGAAATGTTTGATCTGTTATGTTTTTTTACTGCTATCTGTCAAGGATGTATTCATACAGATATGGGTTGTTTGAATGTTGATTGTGCTGATAATTATGTTAATTAAAGATCAAGTTGTTGGTTGATGATTCAATGAAGGAAGAATGACTGTCTAAACAGTTCTGCATGGTTGATAGATTGTCTGAACAGAAATCTGATTTCAGATCTGAATCTTAGTTTTATCACATTCTGAAAATCAGTGTTCTCAGAAGTATACGCAGGTTGATACGAAGAGAAGCGTGTATACACGTGTCTTCAGTGAAGAGAAGTAGCATATGCATTTCATGTTATGTACAGAGGCATACGTAGGTTGGTAAGCAGGGAAGTGCATATACACGCGGTTTCAGTAAAGAGAAGTAGCGTATGATATTTGATTCAATGAATGTTCAGGGTTGAGTTTACTTCTACATATCAATTCTGAAGTCTGGGTTATTTCTGATATTCTGGTTACAGTGGTCTCACTGTTCTGTTTGAAGTATTGGGCAAAGTATGTTTGTTGATGTTAAGTGAAGGGTTGTGTTGAAGCTGTTTGATCCAGTATGAAAATTGATGAAACGTGGTCTGCAGTAGTGCTGAGGGTCGAAGCCTTGAATGAGGGGGTAGTAGCTCTCTTCCAGTGGTAGCTGGTAAACGAGAACAGGGGGTAGTAGCTCCCTTCCAGGAGAGGCTGGTAAACGAGAGCAGGGGGTTGTAGCTCCCTTCCAGGAGAGGCTAGTAAACGAGAGAAGGTTGTAGCCTTCTGCAGGTGGGTGCCTGTGTGCTGGTATGAGTTTGCGCTAGTACAAAATTGTAAGAAGTTTTCTTTATAATAAATATTGAAGACAGAAACTACAGCAGCGGTGGTTTTCTCCCGAATTGGGTTTCCACCTTAAATACCGGTGTTCATGTGTGATGCTTATGTGTGATGATTTATTCTGTTCTTACTGCACATGTTTACTGCTTACTAAACATCTAATGAATGAATGATGCAATGATCTAAGTAAAGAATTATCTGCATAATGAGATCTCTGGTAATACGCAAGTTTTATTAAGGATATCCGCGTGTATACGTGAGTTGGGTTCAGTAAAGTAGCGTATGGGTTTTAGAGAAAGAAAAACTAAAAACTTTTCAGACAGATCTAAGTATTGATTCACCCCCCCCTCTCATTATTTTTCCCAACAGTATCAGAGTGCCAGACATCACTATAGTGGAGAATAAATTGAGTTTGTGTTGAATAGAATTCGAATTTGCAAAAATATTCTTTGGTGTGAAAGGCGGGTCAAGATGGCTTTCAATGGATTAAGATTTTAATATGCACTCTAGGGAAGTTCTAATTATATTGCATGGAAAGACAAAATGGAGGAAGTTTTGGAGGACAATGTGTTGAAAGAATTTATAGATACTGATGTTTCAAGGCCCACTGCAGTAGATGTCGCTCTTATTGATGCTTGGACAAAGAAGGTTGCAAAGGCGAGGAGGATCTTATTAGAGAGAGTTAGAGATCACATTGTCTCGAGTCTCCATGGAAAAAAAAACTCCATATGCAATGTGGAAGGCTTTGACAGATCTATTTCAGAACAGCAGCGACCACAGAAAATTGGCGCTGAAGGACAAGCTCAGAAAAATAAAAATGGAGAAAGGTGACACAATTCCTAAATACTTGACCAATTTCATCCAATGTCGAGATGAGCTTTGGAGTGTCGGAATTACTTTGGTGGATAATGACTTGGTGAGCCTAGCCCTTCTATGCCTTCCCAGGAGTTGGCACGGTTATCAAGTCTCTGTCAATGGGAGGAAGAAGCTACCAGATTGGGAGAGACTTTGGTCGGATTTGGTACAAGAAGAATTCAGGCGGAATGCCAGGGATGGTTCTTCATCCAATACTTATGATGAAGAAAATTGTGCCTTTGCTGGTAAGGCAAAGAAGGGGAAAGGAAATAAATCCTTTTCCAAATCTGAGACCGGAAAAGAAGGCAATAAGCGTGACATGTCCAAAGTGAAATGTATTCACTGTCATGAGAATGGACAGTATGCCACTAATTGTCCACAGAAGAAGAAGAACAGCAAGAAGGCTTCAGGATCTGCATTAGGTGATTCTTTGGCGTCACAGTTCGAGTTGGACTTCTCAATAATTGCATGTATGGTGCCTAGTGCAATGGGATCGGTGTGGTACTTGGATAGTGGTGCATATTTTCACATGACAGACGACAAAGAACTCTTTAGCATCTTGGAGGAGAAATATCTTTAGATGCACATAGAGATGGGTGATAACGAGAGGTATAGCGCTACCGGGATCCGTACAGTTACTTTCCAGAGACATTCAGGTAAACCTTTTCTTTTAAAATATGTCATGCATGTACCAGGATTGAAAAATAATTTGGTATCAGTTGCTATGTTGGAGGAAAGAGGTTATGATGTGGTTTTCAGTGATGGGAAACCATTCCTTCGTCACAAAGCCACAAAGCAGGTCAAGAAGATTGGGGTTCATGTGAAGAACCTCTACGAGCTTCATGTATATGGTTGCGCAGCATTGATGAGTAAAGCAGACAGAGTGGTGAGCCAGGATGAGGGTGAGTTATGGCATAGGAGATTGGGCCATCTACACCACAGGACTTTGAAATTATTGCATCATATTTCTACAGGGCTTCCAAAAGGTACTCTTGCGCAAATATACACATGCAAGGGATGTACGATGGGGAAATTCACAAAGGCCACTTTTCATGAGAAGGAGAACCGAGCAGTAGAGATCCTTGAGAGAGTTCACTTAGACGTGTGTGGACCATACTCTACAGCTTCCACAGCAAAACACAGGTATTATGCGATTTTTTTTTATGACTTTTGTAGAAAGTGTTGGATCTACTTCATGCAAAAGAAAGACTAGATTTTCTCAAAATTTTGTGAGTTTAAAGCACTGGTTGGGAAAGAGACATGGAAGCAAGTGAAGGCTCTGAGGAGCGACAATGGTGGTGAGTACATCTCCAATTAATTCAAGAAATTTTGTAGCAAAGAATGAATTCAGAGAGAGTTGATTGCACCTCATAACCCACAGCAGAATGGGGTTGCAGAAAGAAAGAACAGAACAATTGTGGGTGCGGCATGAGCTATGTTACATGATCAAGACCTACTATTGCATCTGTGGGCAGAGGCATGCAACACTGCATTATTTGTGTAGAACCATAGTCCTCATCGCATAATTGGCATGAGTACACCGAAGGAGGCTTATTCTGGTAAGAAACTTGATGTTTCATTTTTAAATTTTTTGGCTCATCTGTCTATTTCCATGTGACCAAAGATTCCATAAAGAAGCTTGAACCAACAACAGAGATTGGGATATTTTTGGGGTACACTGATACTCCCCATAACTATCAGGTGTATTTTCCTACTAACAAGATGACAGTGGTCATATGGGATATAAAATTTGATGAGGAAAAGGCCATGCAATTGTCCCTTGAGAGGGAGCTTGATTTGCATGCAGAGGAGGAACTCTTAGTTCCAAAGGATGAGACTCAAATTGTGGAGAAGCTACATGAGGAGGATCATAGAGTGGCAGAAACCGCTCATGCAGAGCCATCTACCAGACAAGGTAGGAGGCGCACCACCAAGGCTGACAGATTGAGACTTGATGCGACAAAAAATGTAGGAGCACCTACATCACAGCGTAGGTAGAGATAGTCTCTAGATATATATACTAGATACATGTCTCTTATGAGTGATTTTATTGTGACAGAACCATCCTCTTTTGAGGAAGTAGTGCAGCAACCAACTTGGGTTGACACCATGGTTGAGGAGTATGACTACATCGTCAAGAAAAGTGCATGGGAAGTTGTACTAAGATCAGTCGGGAAGTCAGTGGTTGGATCTAGATGGATCTACAAGGTGAAGCAGGTAGCATATGGGAGTTTGGAGAAGTACAAGGCTATATTTGTAGCTCGGGGATTCTCACAGGTTGAGGGGATTGACTATGATGAGACTTTTGCACCGGTTGCATGATACTCTTCTATTAGATCTATCCTTGCACTCTTAGCACAGATGGGCTGGCAGATACATCAGATGGATGTAAAGACTACGTTACTCAATGGATTTAATGAGGAGGAAGTGTACATAGAGCAACCAAAATGTTTTTATACCTTTGACAGGGAGTCGCATGTGTGCAGACTCAAGAGAGCACTGTATGGGCTGAAGCAAGCACCTCGTGCTTGCTACACCGGGATTGATAGCTATTTCCACCGGTTTTGTCTTCACGAAGAGTGAAGCGGATGCGAACCTGTACTAGATTTTGGTTGATGGTAAGTTGTTTATTATTGTACTTTATGTAGATGATCTTATTTTCACAGGTGATGAGCAACTCATAACTTCTTGCAAATATGATCTTGCAAGAGAGTTTGAGAAGAAGGATATGGGACTCCTTCACTATTTCCTTCGTTTGGAGATATGGCAGCGGGATGGGGAGCTCTTTGTTTCTCAAGGAAAGTATGCCAAAGAGATTTTGAAGAAATTCCAAATGGATATTTTTAAACCCATGGAGACTCCTCTTGCAGGAAACTGGAGGAAGGAGGATGATACTTCAGGTGAGGTAGTGGACGCTACTGTTTCCAGGGAGCTTTTTGGTCCACTCATGTACTTAGTGAACACCAAACAAGACACATGCTACACATTTAACTAGCTTAGTCAAGCTATGGTTAAGTCGACCAAACTCTTTTGGAAGGTGGGGAAGCATGTATTAAGATATCTTAGGGGCACTATAGAGTATGGATTATGGTACATATAGACAGAGGGAGTAAAGCTTCAAGGCTTCATCGATACAGATTGGGCAGGCATGTTGGAATCACGATTGTCATTAGACCAAAACCCACAACCGTTAGTCTTTGCTACAATCGCCAAAGTTAGGACCCACGAGAGGCGGTCAGTCCATGTCATGAAACACACGGGGAGGTTGAAGCCAATGTCCAAAAATCTCACCCCCAACACGAGTCAGGTGAGTTTTGAATTCGAGACCTGTCGCTCTGACACCACTTGTTGGAATCACGATTGTCGTTAGACCAAAACCCGCAGGCATTAGTCTCCGCTACAATCGTTGGAATAAGGATCCACAAGAGGCGGTAAATCCATGTCGCGAAACACACAGGGAGAATTGAACCTAATGTCCAACAAGGCATTCCATCAAACAAGAAGAGCACATCAGGAGGGATCTTCCGTATAGGATCGACAGCAATTTCTTGGTACAGTAAGAAGCAGAGATCGGTCTTGTTAGCCAGCTATAAAAAAAATTATATCAAATGTTGGCTAAAAAAATTTCGGAGCCTTCAAGGAACAAATTTCATTGCTAAAAATTGTTGGCTCTTGAAGACTCTTGAAGGCCTCATGCCTATCCTCTGTCCAAAACTTCACTGTTGTTCCCATTTTACACTTAGAAATCCTGCTGATTTCCAAGCCAGAATACTGCTGCAAGCACATTTTTCCCCCTTCCCTTCTTCCAAGACTAACCTCAGTTTTTATTCCTCCAGTTCCCATGAAAATCCCTCATTTTCATAATTTTTCCTTTCCCCTTCATCAAAACCCCTTGACAAGGTTGAAAACTCCTTTTTCGCCTTCTCGGAACCCTCAATTTCCCTTGAAAACCATTGAAAATCCATAAAAATCACATTTTTCATACATTATATAATTAAGCCCCTCGAGCTAAGTCTTTAGCCCCTCTTCTTAAAAACCCCAGTCACATTATTTACCATATGCCCCACGGCCCCGCAATCAGGCGCCAAGCCATTTTTTTAATTATTCCTTCCAAAGTTTAAAACCTTTGGTTATATATATAAAACCTCTATTTATATTAATTTTCCGACGTTTTATTATTTTATTAAATTTTCTGCCGGTACAAGTTTTAAATCGTTCTGCACCGTCGATCTGATCTAAAGATCGGACGGTGCGAAGTCCGTCTCCCGGTGGTCCCCACATTCCACTAACCCATCCCAAAAAACTGTGTGGTTTTCATCACACCGCCTTTGGGCGACGGCGGTTTTTTCCCGATTGCCGGCAATTCCACTCATCGATTGACACGTGGCCTAGCCACTGTTCACAAAACCGCCATCCATTGCGCGTTAACGTTTGGACGAGGATGTCGCGCGATATCACCGTACACCGTCCGATCTGAGGCTGCCCATCCGACGGCTATCGCTCACCGAAGTTTCCCGACAGTTAACCGGGCTACGATGTGTCATTCAATCAATCTTCGTCGTCAATCTGATCTGCAGATCGATGGTCTATATGCCATCGCCCCGATTCATCGCCTGGTCAACATTTCCCATTTTGACTTTCCATTTTCTGTTCCTGACCGTCGATCTCTGCGCGATCGACGGCTCAGATTTAAACCTTTCTTCTGCCTTCCCTTTGTTTCCTCCAATCAATCTTGACCATCGGATGATGCCATCCAATGGACACACTTCCCCCACGTGTCCTCTGCAGTAGTAAACCTATATATGCAGGATTTTTTAATATTTGTTTATATTTTGCAGCGTTTTAAATGGTTTTTTCGCCATTTTTTGAATAAAATGCGAAGGCAGTGGATGATGATCTTCCTGCCTTCAATTCGTCAAAGAAAATCATCACAGGGTTTGAAATCCACGTTTTATTAATGATTCATGAAGCATTGATGCTACACAACCCTACGCAACCCTGTACATCAGAAAAAACCATGAATTGGGCGTAGTCAGAGAGTATCAGTGACGAAGACCAAAATTTATCATAACAGAGGATTAAGGACAGATTTTGTGGGGATAACAGCTAAGGATGTTCATAAAAAGCCTAATCCCCAATTTAAAACACAGTTTAAAGAAAATCTGAAGTTTTTTATCGACAGGAAACCCTCCACCGCCACAAATTGAGGTAACTTGATCCCTCTAGCTACCACGACGCCACCTGTACCTCAAAGTATTCAATCAGAGGCTGAATTTATTGATCAGGATCAGATATGTGTCTCAGCGCAACCAGAAAGTTACTTCTGCAAGGAAACTTAATGCAAAGAACATCTGCAGAGTTACTTCGACGCCACACAGAGCCTCAAAGGTCAACAAAAGCTCCCATCGAGTTTAATCTTTATGTAAATCATTTAATACGGAGGATCTGAATGTAACTTTCTTCATTGAGCCCCTCAAAGGCCAAGAAGCCATTAATTTTGTATTAATTGTAATTGAGATATTTTATCATATCTCACCTCCTCATCCTTCTATATATACTTCTGCAGAAGATGAGTGAGGGGTTGGTTGTAGAACTTTGAAATATATTTGAGCTTGAACTTCTGATTGTAAATAGTGTTCACTGGCCCTTGGAGCTCTGCTTGTGATAGATTAGTTAGGCTGGATAGTGAAGATGATTGTTGAACTGAAATATTGGACCTGAGTACTGTAACTGGTTTGACATCAATAAATAAGTTGTTTCTTGGGATCCTGGTCTATATCACTGGCGAAGTGCTTCTTTCTTTGTTATTGTTTCCCTTCTATGTATGTCATATTGTTCACTTTATTTGATAAAGAACAGCATTTATAGAGTTAGGACCTATTGTATATCAGTAACCTTCTCTAACTGAAAAGCTTTATCTCAATGTTTTCCTCTAATTTGTTTATTTAAGAATGATTTAATACAGTTTAAGCAGTTAGGAATGTTGGAGTTCCCTCGTCCTACTGTTTTCTTTAAACATTGTTCTTGAAAGTTATTTTCCTTATTTTTCTTATTAAAGATGACTATGGAAGATATGGTGTGCCCTGGTCCTAGTTTTTCTCCAAAAGCAGATTCTGAAAGTTTCCCTTGGTGTTGACTGAAAGCAAAATAGGTTTAAAAGTACTTTATCTGATCTTAAGTTTATACTTTGTTTCCCTTATATGTTTTCATACTTTCTGAAGGTAATTATGTGGATTACTGGATTGTTTTTCAATTAAGCTTCTTTAATACAAACTTGCCCAAGAAGTCAATGGTTAGCCCTGCACTTGGTTGGTTTTAAACAGTTACTTAAGAGGATTTTCTTGTTTGGACTGACTATAAATCTTTTGTGAAATTATTATCAGTTTCCACCCCTCCAACACTTTATTGTTTCCATTCCATCACTCTAATCTCAATAATCTTGTGATATAGATGACTTTCCCCTTGGATCACTCTTGATGTTGTTGCTCAATTAAAGCCCTGTTATGACTCCATAGCCCAATGGACTAAAAACCAGCGTTATATCTATCTTTTTAGCCTAATTGTTCCATTCACTTGCAACTTCTCACCTTTGAAAACTCTTTGCACTTAGGAATTTCCACCTCAAGCAGTATTCATGCTCAACCATCCAAAAAACAAACAAAACCCTTGGCCTTCATAACTAGCCTAATATCATTACCCCAAACTTCAAAGACAAATCCATCTTTGCACTTATTGGAGAGATCCCTCTCCGGATTCAGGAGGGCTAGATCCTAGAATCCCAAAGTTGGTTGAAATAATGTTTCTTCTGTAGTTTTAGTCTCACCAATGTGCTAAAATTACAGATTCCTAACATTTTTGGCGACTCCGCTGGGGAACGAAACCCATAATCTTTTTCATTTTTATAAAACTTTGAGAGTAAAAATTAGCCTTTTCAAGCACTACCAAAGAATGGTAATCATGATAAAACTTGTTTGAATTAGTGACAAACTAGGTAAACCCTAGGATTCCCATAAGTCTTTATCTAACCTTGAAAAATCAGCTGGCTTAGCCATAAGAGTAGACTGTCTTTGTTTCTTAACCGTAGAAATTTTTTGAACAAAGTTAGGATATTCTTAGAAACCACACAATTGAAAAAGAACTTAGAAAACCTAAAAATATTTCAGATTGGTATTCAATAAACATGGTGGTGGACCATAAAACCTTTTACCTCTGAAAAGAGCTAAAAAATTCCACTTGGCAACTCCACAATCCTTAACAGACCTTAAGACTCCACTGGGAAGAACCCTTATCATTGTAATATCTTTCAAACTCAGTTAGAGGACTGTAGGATTGAAATTTCTGTAAACAGATTAGTTAACCTCTCAAATATTGGCATACCTGGTTGAACTTTTCTTGTTTGTTTGGGTCTGAAAAACAAAGCATAGTGGCTCCTAGAAAGATTCATACTAGAGCCTATCCTGACCCTGATCCACCTGAGTTAGTTGATAACCCAGAAAGTATCCTTAGGAAGTCTCCTAGGATTAAATTATCAACTATTTTCAGATCACCCTTGAGAGCTAATTCAGTTCCTGAAAATCTTTCAGCTCTACAACAATCACAAGTTGACTTAGTAAATCCCTTTAGAACTAGGTCTCTTGGTGATTTAGATCAGTTAGATTCTGAGTCTTCACTTTCATCTCCTGAAACAAGTGAATATCCTGGTAGTAGAGAAACAACACCTCCTGATTTGCATTTCCTTCACAATTTAGGTGTCTCTCATCCAAGATCAGCTCAGCAATATATTCCTGGTCCATCCACTTCTGCTCACCCTACATCCACTGTTCAAACCACTCTACTTCAGCCCACTTTCCCTCTTGTTAATCCACCTCTTGTAAATCCACCCCCACCACATATCATGGCAACATGGTATGCTCCCTTAGTCCTTCCTGCACCATTAGTCAATCTTCCACAGGACTATCAGTCCAAAATTCCATTATATGATGCTAGCAATGCTACAACTGCATCACAACATGTGGATAAGATGAATGACTACTTTGACAGAAATGAAATTGATGATGATTCTGTCAAGATTAGGTTATTTACTCAGAGCTTAGGGGGAGAAGTAAGAAAATGGTTTAAAGGTTTAGCCCCCCATAGTATTAATGATCTCCAGGCCTTCCATCAAACATTCTTAAACAAATGGGAAGTAAACAAAAACCCTCTCCAAGTCCTTTCTGATTACAAGAACCTCCATAGAAACACTGGGAAAAGTGTGCAAGCTTATTTCACTAGATTAAATAGTGTGTATAATGCAATTTCCCCAGAACTAAAACCTCCACAAGGCTCATCTTTAAACAAGTTTCATGAAGGGTTTGACTCTAACATGACCTATCAACTATGAGAGAGATATTTTGCAACTCTTGAAGATATGCAAAAAGGTGCTCTTTCTGTGGAAGTCAACTTAATGGAAAAGAGAGCAAGAATGAAAAATGAAAAGAGAGTGCTTTTAGGGAAGAATCCACACCTTCTTCTTCAAACTCAAAAATGGAAAAAATGATGGAAGAGATGATGAAAGAGATGAGCATAATTAAGAGAGCACAAGCAAGCCAAAACCAAACTGCTCCTCAAAATAGAAATTAGAACCAGAATCAGAATTTTAGAAGGAACCAACCTCCAAACAGACCTAGGGAAGATGATCAGAAAATCACTCCTCCCTTTCAGAAAAACTATGTAAGTGAGGTTGAGGAAACAGATGAAATAGTAGATGAGGATGATATCAACATGCTGGAGATAAACAATGATGACTGTGAGATTCATCATGATAGAAAACAATGTCTATACACACCTTATGATGACACAAGAGATGATGATGAGAATTATTATCAAGACATGGAAAATGTCATCATAGAACCTCAAAAAGAATATGACCTTACAAGAAAAACCAGTCAACAAACTCCCAACAACAAAACCTCTGAAAAATCTTCACAAAACAGCACTACAACCAAACCTAAAGTTGTCAAACAAAAGGATAAAATAGTGGCTGTAAATTCTAGTAATGATAAAGAGAAAGGCACTCAAAACAAAGAAAAATAGAGTGCAGACATTAGTAGTAATAACACTTCAACTAGTACTCTTGTGAAAACAATTTTGTCAAGTGTAAATAAAAGAAATCAACAAGCTGATATCGCTGATAAAGTGACAGCTAATAAGGCTGAGACCAGCACTTTAAAAAGTCAAATTCCTTTCAGCCTGGAGCAGGAAATTTCAAAGATCAAAATCTTTGTTCCCCTCACTAAGTTAGCTGCCCAACATGTATATAGAACCCAAATTTTGAAGGCTTTGAAAATAGAAGAAAATGAGGACACAGTCAATCTTAATGATGACCAACCAGAGTTGATTTTTGGTCCTAAGATTGAAGGTAGATATCAAGAGGGACCTGTTCCTCCCTTTTATGTGAGTTTAAACGTTCATGACAAAATTTTGCACAACGCTATGCATGATTCCGGGGCTTCTCATAATTTAATGCCAAAAGCTGTAATGGAGAGCCTGGGTTTAGAAATCACCAGACCTTACAAAGACCTTTACTCCTTTGATTCCAGCAGAGTAAAATTTTTAGGATTAATCAAAGACCTATGTGTTAACTTAGCCCAAATTCCAGCGAAATGTTTAGTCATGGATATTGTTGTGGCTGATGTGCCCGCAAAGTATGGAATGTTACTATCAAGATCTTGGGGGGATAAGTTATAGGGGACTATGCAAATGGACATGACCTATGCGACTATCCCTATTTTCAATCAAACTAGAAGACTTTACAGGGAGTCCCATATGAAATTCACAGTTACAAGTCAAGACAAACCACAAAAATCTCCCCTGTATTCTATAAATACAGGCCAAGATTCATTTATTATGTTTAATGATGAAACACTTGGTGAACAAGTCACTTTATCAAGATTAATGGCCGACAGGGAGGAAGAGGAACACAACGCAGAAGTGTCCAAATAGTTTGCTGCAGTTGAAGACGTTAGCAAACTAAACAAAGGTCTTGAGCTACAGGGTAGATGTCCTTTGCTCTTAAACATTCACAATCAAGAAAACAACCCTCAAGCAAACACAAATCTTGGGGAATCAAAACAAATACAACTAAGTGTTGAGTTTCCACAACAACCTTTGAGCACGTTAGTTGAAGAGGACAGTAACCAGGATGAAACTAAGGATAGTCCTCTATGGAGTATGTATTTTGATGGATCCTACACTAAGAACAATGCCGGTGCAGGTGTCTGGATTACTAACACTAAAAACAACCACACAGAATGTATTTCCTGTACATTAAACTTTCAGTGTTCCAATAACATAGCAGAATATGAATCCCTTCTCCTAGGCTTACGTTTGTTGAAAAAGATAGGAGCCAAAAGAATTAAAGTTCACGTGGATTCAGAATTAGTCATTAGGCAGGTCAATGGGGAGTATAACGCAAAACATCCCAGACTTAGAGCCTACCAAAATGATGTCATGGACGTTTTGAAAACATTCGGGGAATCCAAACTGTTTTTTGTCCCAAGAAAAAGAAATATTGCGGCCCACAATTTAGCCTTTGCAGCTAGAACATGCTTAACGCCATATAACACCAAAGACTGCACAACTCAGATAAAATTTAGACCAATTTTTCCTGATAATGAGAAATATTGGCAGGTATTTGACAATGACAAACAAATAGAAGATTTCATGCAATTCAGAAATGAATTCGAACTAAACAGTTCGGACTCAGACTATGAAACAGACTGCAAGGAAGAAAATTTTCTTGATGAAGAAGAGTCGTCTCCTAAACTTGCTAATATAAAATTGTTATCTAGCGAGCTTATAAACAAAACAGAATTGAATGCAGAGTTAGAAACTCTGCACTCTAAAGATGAAATTTTGCCTAAGGGTCTGGCCCCTTTAGAAGAGTTGTTCGATTTTAGCAATGTGGCGAATAAACCAAAACTGGAACCTCTAGAGACTAAACTGGAGGAGTGCAATATAGGCAGTGAACTTAAACCTATGATGATTAAACTGTCTAAAACTTTACCAGGTCACATTAAACATAAATACATAGAGTTGTTTAAAGAGTTTCCTGATGTTTTTGCATGGAGTTACGAAGATCTTAAATCCTATGACACTGAAATAATACAACACAAAATTCCCCTCAAAGAAAACCAAAAACCATTCAAACATAAACTGCGCAAAATAAACCCTGTTCAGTTGCCTTTGGTTCAGAAGGAGATCATGAAAATGTATGGAGCTGGTATTATTGTCCCTATTAGATATTCTGAATGGGTGTCTAATCTGGTGTCAGTTAGGAAGAAAACTGGAGAAATCAGGCTTTATATAGACTTTAGAGACTTAAACAAAGCTTCATTAAAAGACAACTACCCTTTACCAAAGATGGATCATATTTTACAAAGGGTGGTAGGGTCTAGAAGAATTTCTTTGCTAGATGGCTATTCAGGGTACAATCAGATCTTAGTCCACCCTGTTGATCAATTAAAGACAGCATTTACTACACCATGGGGCACTTTCATGTATGTGAAAATGCCTTTTGGGCTAATGAACGCTGGAGCAACTTTTCAAAGAGCCATGGACATAGCATTCTTGGAAGAACTGGGCTTCTTCATCATTATCTATCTGGATGATGTCACTGTGTTTTCAAAAACAGATGAAGAACACTTAGAACATTTAAGAAAAGTTTTCGAGAAATGCAGAAAGTTTGGAATATCTTTAAACCCTAAGAAGACACTATTTGGTCTCCAAGAAGGTAAACTTCTTGGGCACATTATTTCTGAGGAGGGTATTAAGATTTATCCAAAGAGGATTGAGGCCATATTGCAAATCTCTCATCCTCGTAACATCAAAGAGTTGCAATCTTTCATTGGAAAGATTAACTTTTTGAGAAGGTTCATCCCCAACTTGGCTGAGCTCCTTAGGAATGTCACAAACATGTTAAAGAAGGAGAAAGGGGTAAAATGGACCTTGGAATCAAAGAAGTCCTTTGAACTGGTGAAACAAGCATTAACCAAAACACCGGTTCTTATAAGTCCTGACTTTTCAAAATATTTTTATATTTTTTCATTCGCATTAGAACATACCATAGTTGTTGTCCTTTTGCAGAAAAATCCACAAGGACAAGAGCAGCCTATTGCATTATTTAGTAAGGCATTGAGAGATGCCCCTTTGAAGTATAACATTATGGAAAAGCAAGCTTTTACTCTGGTTAAAGCTTTGAAAGACTTCAGGGTATACATTCTTCACTCACACATCATTGCCTTTGTCCCAAACTCAGTTGTTAAAGACATTCTAACACAGGACCCAGATGGTAAGAGAGGTAAGTGGATTGTTGTTATCCTTGAATATGATTTAGAGATAAAACCCACTAAACTCATCAAAAGCCAAGGTCTAGCTCGATTAATGGCTGAATCAAATTTTGAAGTTCTCGATATTAATATGATTGATGCTTTGGATGACAAGGAAGAATTCTCAACTTCTATAGTTGAAGATCATTTTATGAATTCTCCTTGGTATGCTGCTATTATTTATGTTTTGCTTAAATTGAATACACCTCCTGGTTTGAAAAAAACAAAGGCAAGATTCCTCAAATTGAAAGCTGTAAAATTTTGCATTATAGATAGATGTCTTTATTGGAAAAATGCAAGTGGTGCATTGCTTAAATGTTTGCCTGAGTTTGATGCAGAGAAGATTAAATACCAGTTCCATGAAGGAGAGTGTGGAGGCCATTTGTACTGGAAGACAACAGCCAACAAAATATTGAGGGTTGTTTTCTATTGGCCTACTCTTTTTCATGATGTGCACAAGATGATCATATCCTGTCACAAATGTCAACTTTTTGAAGGCAAAAGAAAACTGCTACCCCTACCTCTGCACCCTATTACTGTTGAAGCCCCATTTCAACAGTGGGGACTTGACTTCATAAGAGAAATCCATCCCCCATCTTCTGCCCAGCATAGATGGATTCTCACTACCACAGACTATTTCACTAAGTGGATAGAAGCCATACCTTGTAGACAGGCCAATGATTCAGTTATCATAAAATTTATGGAAACTCACATTCTCTCCAGGTTTGGCTGTCCTACCAAGATTATCACTGATAATGCAGCAGCATTTAGATCAAACAAGATGGTTGACTTCTGTCATAGATTTCAGATAACATTAGGGAATTCCACGGCCTATTACCCTCAAGGTAATGGACTTGCAGAATCCTCAAACAAAATTTTAGTGAACATAATCAAGAAACTGTTGGAGGACAACAAAAAGTCTTGGCACACAAAGCTAGTTCATGCACTGTGGGTTGACAAATTGACTTTGAAGAAATCCATTGGCATGTCACCTTTTTAGCTTGTGTATGGTACTGATGCAATTTTTCCAAACAGCCTTGGTGTTCCAGTGATGAAGTTGATTCAAGAGTTACAAACTGAAGAAAATGACATGATCAGAAGAATAAATCAGACCATCCATCTTCAACAAACCAGAGAGGAATTTTATAACAAATAATTGCAGAAACAGATCAGCATTAAGAATCTTTTTGACATAAGAACAAAGGCCAACAATTTCAAAATTGGGGACCAAGTTTTAAAGTGGGACTCAAGAAGGGAAGAGAAGGGCAAGCATGGAAAATTTGACAACTTATGGCTTGGCCCTTACTCTATTCATTCAGCTGCTAGTAACAATGCATTTTTCTTGCAGGAGTTGAATGGAACAGAATTGTTTGGGGGTCCTGTCAATGGCAGGATGCTTAAGCATTACTTCTCTTGATCAATGTTATGTTTTGAAGCCTTTTTATCTTTTTTCCACTATAAATATTTCATCCACCATTGCATTCAAAGTTTAAAAAAAAATACAAAAAAAAAAATACAAAAACAATGAAAAGAAAGAAAAGAGGGCAGATTGTGAAAACAAGAAAGGTATAGCCCCATACCAAAAAAGAGAAACAAATCTGAAAGTGTGCAAGCTTAAATGCCACTCCTATAAAACACACTTCTAGTTAGTCAAACAGCCTAATCTTGACTAATTAGTTTTAAATTTTCTGCTGATAGGATAGTGAATTCAATTTGCCAAACTGTTTAATCTTGGCTTATCAGTAGATAGATTAGGATAGAAATTAAAGGTTCAAACATGTTCAAAATCTGAACCTAAGTTTCCAAAAGAGATGACTCAAATCTGTTTTATTTTTTTAGTCAAAAAATAAAATAAAATAAAAAATAGATGTAAATCTGGTTCTAATTAGCTCAAAATCTTAACCAGAAAACAAAGTAGGAACAGCTCAAACAAAAGTCAAAACAGAGCTGTTAAAAAGATAATGGAAGAGTTTTCAATTTTCAGATCTTAAGCCTTCCATTTTGATTTAATTTTCTGTAAAATAAATTTCTATGTGTAGCTTGTTTTTATGCCATAGATCACAGCAAGTCAAACAGCTTAATCTTGACTTGACTGTCTTTAAATTTATGCTTTAGAAATTAGAGAATAAAAATCTGTTGGACAGTTTAATCCCAACAGATAGTAGAATAGGTAGAGAAGCATCTGAACTCAACTGTTTAATCTGAGTTCAGGGAGAAATAAGGAGTAGAATTAGATTAGTTTTATGCTTTCAAAAGAACAAAATGTTGTAAAAGAGTTTGCCAATCCAAGTGCACTCTAATGAAGAAAAAATGTTAGATCAGTAGGATTGGGTAGGAAGAAAGTTTGTATTGATGAAGATCCATTGCTTTTATGACTACTAATATGTTTTCAGAACACATCATCCAAAGAAAGAAAGGCAACCCAATGGATCAGGCACAGGTCAGCCTCCAAAAGAACATAATAGATGAGGCAACTGATCAGCCTCCCAGAGAATGCAGGTCTGAAGTTCTTGATGCCTTCAAGAAGGAATCATCCCCAAGTGGAGCCACTGTTAGCCAGCTATAAAAATTTGTTATATCAAATGCTGGCTAAAAACTTTTCGGAGCCTTCAAGGAAAAAATTTCATTGCTAAAAATTGTTGGCTCTTGAAGACTCTTGAAGGCCTCATGCCTATCCTCTGTCCAAAACTTCACTGTTGTTCCCATTTTACACGTAGAAATCCTATTGATTTCCAAGCCAGAATACTGCTGCAAGCACATTTTTCCCCCTTCCCTTCTTCCAAAACTAACCTCAGTTTTTATTCCTCCATTTCCCATGACAATCCCTCATTTTCATAATTTTTCCTTTCCCCTTCATCAAAACCCCTTGACAAGGTTGAAAACTCCTTTTTCGCCTTATCGGAACCCTCAATTTCCCTTGAAAACCATTGGAAATCCGTAAAAATCACATTTTTCATACATTATAGACTTAAGCCCCTCGGGCTAAGTCTTTAGCCCCTCTTCTTAAAAACCCCGGTCACATTATTTACCATATGCCCCACGACCCCGCAATCAGGCGCCAAGCCATTTTTTTAATTATTCCCGCCAAAGTTTAAAACCTTTGGTTATATATATAAAACCTCTGTTTATATTAATTTTCTGACGTTTTATTATTTTATTAAATTTTCCACCGGTAAGTTTTAAATCGTTCCGCACCGTCGATCTGATTTGAAGATCAGACGGTGCGGATTCCGTCTCCCGTTGGTCCCCACATTCCACTAACCCATCCCAAAAAACCGCACGGTTTTCATCGCACCGCCTTTGGGCGACGACGGTTTTTTCCCGATCGCCAGCGATTCCACTCATTGATTGACACGTGCCCTGGCCATTGTTCACAAAACCGCCGTCCATCATGCGTTAATGTTTAGACGAGGATGCCGCGCGATATCGCCGTACACCATCCGATCTGAGGCCGCCCATCTGACGGCTATCGCTCACCGAAGTTGCCCGACAGTTAACTGGGCTACGGCGCGTCATTCAATCAATCTCCGTCGTCGATCTGATCTGAAAATCGATGGTCTATATGTCGTCACCCCGATTCATCGCCTGGTCAACATTTCCCGTTTTGACTTTCCATTTTCCGTTCCCGACCGTCGATCTCTGCGCGATCAACGGCTCAGATTTAAACCTTTCTTCCGCCTTCCCTTTGTTTCCTCCGATCAATCCCGACCGTCGGATGATGCCATCCAACGACCACGCTTCCTCCACGTGTCCTCTGCAGTAGTAAACCTATATATGCAGGATTTTTTAATATTTGTTTATATTTTGCAGGGTTTTAAATGGTTTTTTCGCAATTTTTTGAAGAAAATGCGAAGGCAGAGGATGACGATCTTCCTGCCTTCGATTCGTCAAAGAAAATCATCACAGGGTTTAAAATCCACGTTTTATCAATGATTCATGAAGCATTGATGCTACACAACCCTGCGCAGCCCTGTACATCAGAAAAAACCATGAATCGGGCGCAGTCAGAGAGTATCAGTGACGAAGACCAAAATTTATCAGAACAGAGGATTAAGGACAGATTTTGCGGGGATCACGGCTAAGGATGTTTATAAAAATCCTAATCCCCGATTTAAAACACATTTTAAAGAAAATCTGAAGTGTTTTATCGACAGGAAACCCTCCACCACCACAAATTGAGGCAAATTGATCCCTCTAGCTACCACAACGCCACCTGTACCTCAAAGTATTCAATCAGAGGCCAAATTTATTGATCAGGATCAGATATTTGTCTCAGCGCAGCCAGAAATTTACTTCTGCAAGGAAACTTAATGCAAAGAACATCTGCAGAGTTACTTCGACGCCACTCTGAGCCTCAAAGGTCAACAAAAGCTCCCACCGAGCTTAATATTTATGTAAATCATTTAATACAGAGGATCTGAATGTAAGTTTCTTCATTGAGCCCCTCAAAGGCCAAGAAGCCATTAATTTTGTATTAATTGTAATTGAGATATTTTATCAGATGAGTGAGGGGTTGGTTGTAGAACTTTGAAATATATTTGAGCTTGAACTTCTTATTGTAAATAGTGTTCACTAGCCCTTGGAGCTCTGCTTGTGATAGATTAGTTAGGCTGGATAGTGAAGATGATTGTTGAACTGAAATATTGGACCTGAGTACTGTAACTGGTTTGACATCAATAAACAAGTTGTTTCTTGGGATCCTGGTCTATATCACTGGTGAAGTGCTTCTTTCTTTGTTATTTTTTTCCTCCTATGTATGTCATATTGTTCACTATTCTCTGATAAAGGACAACATTTATAGAGTTAGGACCTACTGTATATCAGTAACCTTCTCTAACGGAAAGTTGTATCTCAATGTTTTCCTCTAACTTGTTTATTTAAGAATGATTTAAAACAGTTTAAGCAGTTAGGAATGCTGGAGTTCCCTCGTCCTATTGTTTTCTTTAAACCTTTTTCTTGAAATTTATTTTCCTTATTTGCTTATTAAATATGACTATGGAAGATATGGTGTGCCCTGGTCCTAGTTTTTCTCCAAAAAGCAGATTCTGAAAGTTTCCCTTGGTGTCGACTAAAATCAGAATAGGTTTAAAAGTACTTTATCCGATCTTAAGTTACACTTTGTTCCTCTTTTATGTTTTCATACTTTCTGAAGGTAATTATGTGGATTACTGGATTGTTTGTCAATTAAGCTGCTTTAATACAAACTTTCCCAAGAGGTCAATGGTTAGCCCTGCACTTGGTTGGTTTTAAACAGTTACTTAAGAGGCTTTTCTTGTTTGGACTGACTATAAATCCCTTGTGAAATTATTATCAGTTTCCACCCCTCCAACACTTTATTGTTTCCATTCCATCATTTGAATCTAAATAATCTTGTGATGTAGATGACTTTCCCCTTGGATCACTCTTGATGTTTTTGTTCAATTAAAGCCCTGTTATGACTCCATAGCCCAATGGACTAAAAACCAACGTTATATCTATCTTTTTAGCCATAACTTTTCTATCCACTTGCAACTTCTCACCTTTGAAACTTTTTGCACTTATAACTTTCTCCTCAAAATAATAATCATGCTCAATCATCCAAAAACAAACAAAACCCTTGGCCTTCATAACTAGCCTAATATCATTACCCCAAATTTCAAAGACAAATCCATCTTTGCACTTATTGGAGAGATCCCTCTCCAGATTCAGGAGGGCTAGATCCTAGAATCCCAAAGTTGGTTGAAACGATGTTGTTTCTGCAGTTTTAGTCTCACCAATCTGCTAAAATTACAGATTCCTAACAGGTCTCACTCAGTTCAGCCAAGGCAGAGTACATGGTAGCCAGTCAAGCAACATGTGAGGCTATTTGGATGAGGAAGATTCATGTTGGTTTTTTTGGTCATCAGATGGCTCTGAAAGTGATACATTGTGATAATCAGAGTTGCATTAAACTCTCGGTTAGTCTGATATTCCATGACAGTTCCAAGCATATAGACATCCAGTATCACCATCTTAGAGATTGTGTTCAGAGGCGCATTATGTTACTTCAGTACATTCCTACAGAGGATCAGGATGAAAATATTCTTACGAAGGCACTCGCCAAGAGAAAATTCGAATACCACAGAGGCAGGATCGGGGTAGCAGATAATCCCTTTCTTTTTTAGAGGGAATGTTGAAAATTCAACAAGAAAAGTGTGTCTAATTTAATTTTCCCTTAATTAAATTGGACAATAAATTGTAATATTATCTCATAATCACTTGTAAAAGTTAACTGAGTGTGATAAACTCAGTTAGTTCATCAAATTCGAGTTGAGAGCAATTACATAGATATGTAGAGTGATTATATTTGTTTTTAGAGTCCAAGTTACAATTAGTGCATTAGTTTAATGCATGAGAAATCATTTAACTCAATTAAGTGAGTTAAACACAGTCTAACTATTTGTAAGTGATTGTTTCACTAGTGAGAGGTCAAGTGAATTAAAGCTGATTTAATTCGCAGATAGTGATATGTCAAGTGATCGTTGATTTTATATTAATAGCTGCATGCATGTTAGTTTTGACGAATACCCAGTTGAGACAAAGGTTAAATGGAAGTTATCTATCAGTTGTAATATTAGATTGGATACTCAGCATGAAATTAAATACACCTGAGGTTTCCCATGATGTTTTTGCAGTTCTAAGAAGGTTCTTAACTTTTCATAAGGTTTTGAAAACTACCTAAGAAAGGCAGGCTGAGAAGAGGCTGATAATTGGCTTGGATTTTAGTCAATTTTTTCTGGATCAGTGTGAGACAGTTGGAGATCCTGATAGGCTCTTGTGAGAAGAGTTGATTGTAATTGCTTCAAGTTCCTTGGGTTTATACAATACAGATAGAGGGGTTTTGAGCAGATTGCTTTCCCCAGAAAATTTCATCTGTTCTGGATTATTTCTCTTGCTTGGTGTGATTGTGCGATTGTGTTAATTTCCGAAAATTAATTGTAGAAGGATTCAAGTATTGTGTTCTATAATATTGCATGATCAGGTTGAATCCATTGGTATATAGAATTTCTATATAATTTCTACAGAAATCAGCCTCTTCGAGTGGGAAACCTTCTTTACATTACATAAATGAATAATTCTTGGATGATACAAATGAAAAAACCTCATTTTTATATATAAGAGTCCATGGGGTCACAATATAATCCTAAATTACCTAAAAATAATAATGTAAGGGCACAATAACAACAATATGGGGACTACAGGGGTACAACGATAACAATAAGGGGGATACAGTAACCACAATAAGGGACTACACTAGTAATATAGGGCCCTAACATGCACCTCTCCTTCAAAATAGAGTTGTCTGCAATGCTTGAGTAGTTATGGATGCCTCTGTATAAAATTCTCATCCTCCCATGTGGAATCTTCTGTGGGTAAGTTCTTCCACTTGATGAGATACTCTAAAATTGATCGATTTCGTAGCTATCGAGTTCTTGTTTCCTTGACTGCTTTAGGTTCCATGTGGTTTTTCCTTCCTCATAAGTTCTAGAAATATTGTTTTAACTGGAAGTTTTTCACCTATAACCTTCTTTAAGCATGAAACATGGAAAATTGGGTGCACTCAGGAAGATGCAGGAAGCTCCAATTTGTATGTCATAGTACCAATATTTTGCAACACCTTGTAAGGAGCACAATACTTTGGCGATAATTTATTATCCTTCTTAGCTTGCTTGAGGGACATTTGTTTGTATGGTTCTAGTCATAAAAATACCCAGTCGCCTACATAAAAACCTCTCTCATTTTGATGTTGATCTGCCTGTTGTTTCATTCGATTTTGTGACAAATTTTGGTTATCCTTTAAGAGTTGGAGAACTTGTTGTTGATGCTCGATGTGATCTTCCACTGCTTGAACCTTAGAATTTTCTCTTAAAGATTATGTGATGGACAGCGGATGATATCCATAAAGTGCCATAAATTGTGTCATTTTTGCTACAGTGTGGAAGGAAGTGTTCTACCACCATTCAGCCAGAAGTAACCAATTGACCCATTGTGTTTTTTTATCAGATACAAAGTAACGAAGATATGCTTCCAAACATTTGTTCACTATCTAAGTTTTCCCATCGGATTGAGGATGATAATATGAGTTATGAGCTAGAGTAGTACCTAAACAATAAAATAATCCTGTTCAAAATTTTCCAATGAAAATGGGATCTTTATCGCTTACAATAATCTTTGGGTTTCCATGTAGCTTTTGAATTATTTCCATAAATGCAGTAGCAACTATACTCACTTAAAATGGATGATATAATGCACAAAAGTGTGCATACTTGGTAAGTATATCAACTACCACCATGATGACACTCTTTTCTTTGAACTTAGGTACTTGTGATAAAATCCATTGAAACCTCCTCCCAACGTTGATTTAGAATGGATAAAGGTTGTAGCAGACCCGAGGCCTTAACTGTCTCAACTTTATTTTTCCGGCAAGCCAAACATTCTTCCACAAACTTTTGAATATCAAATTTAAGGCCATCCCAAAAAAAAACTTTCTTCACCCTATGGTAAGTTTTTAAAAATCCCAAGTGTCCTCCTAAGGGAAAGGTGTGCAATTCCAAAAGAATCTTTCGTTTTAGTTGGGAATTATTACAAAGATATAAGCAAACTTTGTACCATGAGGAATCATTTTTCCAACTAAATGTATCAGATGTATTGGGATATTGCTGGAAATTTTGAATGAGTGTCCATACTTCTTCATCATTCTTCCATTCCTCCCTTTCTTCGGTTATCCAATCTAGTTGGATAATGGAATTGGCACAAAGAAATGCTTCCACATCCTCATCCTTTCTTGAGAGTGCATCTGCAACAACATTTAGCTTCCCTTTTTTGTACATAATTTCAAAGTCATAACCCAACATCTTTGTCACCCATTTTGCTGCTCTTCTAAAGATAGTATTTTCTCCAGAAAGTATTTAAGACTATCATGATCATTTTTTACCTTGAAGTGTCTTCCCATTAGGTAAGGTCGCCATTTATTTAGTGCATGTAGTATTGCCAACATTTCCTTCTCAATTTATTGGACGGCTTTCAAAATCAATGGGTCTTCCTTCTTGCAATAAAACAACACCAATTCCATTTCCTGAGGCATAACATTCCACAATAAATGTTGTTAAAAATTTAAATCCTCTCTGCGAACAGAGACGATCCCTCTAGCCCTAGGGTGGGTCTAGAAACAAGGAGACATGCTAGAACGTAGGTTCCTAACTACAAAATGAAATAATACACGGTAGATCGACCTACCTGTGGTCTAATTATGTTGTTACAGTTGTGATGGTGGTGACCTCTCACTCCTGCCTTGGCAAGTCACAATCCACTCGTAATCACGCTCGGATACCTACACATAACACAGTACACAAGAGAAGCATACAGCATAATAATTTCATTTGCAATCACTAACCATTCAAAGAGGGATAGCATGTTGTATTAAATCAAATGAATATAACACAATATGGGAACCCAAATGCTAGTCATGTATATATATATATATATATATATATATATATATATATATATATATATATATATATATATATATATATATATATATATATATATATATATATATATATATATATGTAGAAGGAAGAGGTACAACCGATGCTTTGACATCGCAGTCTCCTCCAACAGGGTTCAGCCGAAGCGCATATCAGTACTTGTCGAGGGATTCGGACGAGATGAGGGCATGGACTCAAGCTCTCTCAACAAATTTTCCTCCTTCCTCTATCTCTTTCTCAATGCAACTCTTCCATTTATGCTCAGTTATTCAGCTATAGTATCAGTTCTCCAAGTTCAGCTAGTTGATGAGAAGAGAGGGAGTTTCTTTTATAGAGGAAAAGTAGGAGGTTGGGATCCCTACAAAGGTGGGAGGGAGTCCTATCCTTTAGGATAGTTCCAAGGGAGGTGGAAACTACTAACTAAAGGAGGGAGTCTGTGGTTGTTTCAGCTCAACCACTCCCAATGACTCATCCTCGAGGTGGTTGGAATGGAACCTCTGCCTCTATTTTTTTTTAAACATTCCATAAATAGCTTGGCGCGGGAGCTTAACTGGGACAGAGCGCCAACTGGCGCGGGCTCAGTGTTAATTTTCCAGCTCGGCGCGGGAGTGTAACTGGCTACTCGCACCAAGGAAAAAGCAAGGGTTTTTACAATCTTTCTCAGGGAATTGTCAACAGGAGGAATGTTACTCTCATGCAAATAAATATAATGATGGTCTTTGCAAGGCATGACACTTCTTATAAGTCACAAAAATGACCCTCCAATGTGTGGGATGGGGATTGCAGGGACAGTGACAAAATTTTGTGTAACAAATGTTTTTGTGATTTTTTGCGTAGCTAAGACCGATGCTTGGCACATTGCCTCTTTAAGATGTTCAAAGGCCTTAGTTGCTTCAGGAGTCCATGAAAATTCATCTTTCTTCAATAATGTTGATAGAGGTGTTTTTATTCTCCCATAATTCTTAAAAAACTTGCAATAATACCCTGTTAACCCGAGAAATCTTTGCAATTTCTTTATGGCTGTGACGACTTTCCATTCCTTAATGGCTTTAATTTTGTTAGGGTCTACCTTAACACCCTCCTGAGATACAATATGACCCATATATTCCATATCTTTTACTCCAAAGAAACATTTGGAGGTTTTTGCATATAATTGTTTCTCCTCCAATAGTTTGAGCACCCTATCAACATTTTGTACATGATCCATCCAAGACATGTTGTAGATTAGTATATCATCAAAAAATACTAACACATATTTTCTAAGGAAGGGTTTGAAAATGGAATTCATCAACCCTTGAAATGTAGAAGGTGCATGAGTTCGAAATGTTTTTTTTTGGAATGTCTTCAGTCTTCATTCTAATTTGATGATATCCAGAACAGAGATTCAACTTGGTGAAATAAATTGCTCCATGTAATTCATCCAATAATTCATCAATCATAGGAATGGGAAATTTATCTTTAATATTGAGCTTATTGAGCTCCCTATAATCCAGAAACATGCGCCATGATCCATCCTTCTTATGCACCAATAATACCGGAGTAGAGAAATAACTTTGACTATGTTGAATTATACCAGCCTCTAGCATTTCTGCAATCATACATTCAATTTTTCTCTTTTGGACATAAGGATATCTGTAAGGCCTGATATTTGGAGGAACAGTTCCTGGAATCAAATGAATAGCATGATCATGATCACGAATAGGTGGGAGTCCCTTGGAAGTTTCAAACACCTTGGAATGATTGTCCAAGACCTTTTGGAGATCTGGAGAAATAGATGATTTTTAAGTTGGAACTTATAGTGAGAATAATTATGCAATGATGCATCGTTGTTATTTATTCAAAATATTTGTCATGACATTAGATCTTATTATATTTCTTGACTTCCCTACGATACCCCGTAATTCAACTTCCTTTCCTTCCAAAAAAAATTTCAAGAAAAGTTCTTGAAAATTAAAAGCTATCGTTCCCAAAGATTGTAACCATTGTACTCTTAATACAACATTAGCACCACCCATTGGAATGGAAAGCATTGGACTATTCAATAAATACTCCCCCGTGGTTAGCTTGATATTATGGCACTTTCTAAAGCAATTTATAGTTCCTACATTTTCCACCATCACTTGACACTCTGGCACTGGGTATAGGAAGAAATTCAATTCCTTGGCTACCTTACAATGCATAAGATTATGGGTACTACCCAAATCAATAAACATTATTACATTTTTCTTCTTCATATTTCCTTCTATATTGAGAGTTTGAGGAGTGTTAATTCCTACCAATGCATTACTGGATATGGTCGGATTCATTTCTTCTTCCTCTAGGGTTGGTTCCTGGTGTATATACTCTTCTTTTGAAGTTTCTTGTTCCTTTTCTTCCTCCTCTTCACAATCTATATAAAATAATTTCTTCTCAGCACACTTATGACCTTTAGTGTATTTTCTATCACAACTATAGCAAATCCATTTTGCTATTTTTTCTTCCAATTTTTGTGGTGTAAACCTTGTAGGTTGTGGAAGTCTAGGAGTAGCAACACTTCCATCTTTATAGGTGTGAGTGGTAGGATTCCTTGTCGCCATAATTTTGATTTCAATTTTTCTTGCCAACCTGAATGCATTCTCCAATGTATCAAGTTCCCCAAGGCAAACCTCATGTTGGATGTTATCCTTTAGAGTCCCTATGAATACATCAATCCTATGTTCCTCTGGAATATTATTTACCCTTATATTCAATTTTTGGAAGTCCTCAATATGCTCCATCATTGAACCCTTTTGCTATCAATTGGCTAAATAAGGTGTTTCTCTTTATATCCTCATAATGTGCTATCATTTCCTCCGTAAAAATTGACCAAGTGACCAGTGGTTTACGAGAACAAAGCCATCAATACCATACAAACTGATTTTGTTCTAACTATGAAGTTTTAGTGTGTACCTTTTGTGTGTTTTGTGTATTATGGAGCTCAAAGTATTGCTCCATTTGTAGTAACCAAGTTATCGGATCCTTGCCATCAAAATTCCTCATATCTATATTTGGAATATGGTGGGTCTTAAATCCAACATTAGAGTCTATGAAATCATGATTAACATTTCTTTTGTTCTCATCATGAGTTTCCTCTACTACCTTTTCGCCATTAGGAAGCTTTTCTTGTAGCAACTTTGCCAAACCTTCCTTCAAAACTTCCATGTCTTTCTTCAAATATTCCATGTTTCCTTCTATACCATCCATATTAGATTCCACGCCATCCATCTTAGCTTCCATTCCATTTTTCAAACCATCCATCTTATCTTCTACGCCTTTCTTCAAACCATCCAACTTAGCTTCCACGCTTTTCTTCAAACCATCCATATTAGCTTCCATGTTGCCTTCTATACCATCCATCTTAGCTTCCACACTTTTCCTCAAACCATACATATTAGCTTCCATGTTGCCTTCTATACCATCCATCTTAGCTTCCATGCCTTTCTTCAAACCATCCATCTTAGCTTCCATTTCATTTTTGTTACTCTTTGCGAGAGAAAAATTTGTTGCACTTGGTCTTGTAATTTTGATATATCATGTTGCAATTCTTCCTCTTCATGACTCATAGTAGAGCCTTCTGAGGTCTTAATGGGTGTTGAATTATTTTTAGGGGGAATTTTAGAACCCAATACTGATATTATGCTTCAATATGCCCTTGGAATCACTTCAAACTGATTTTTCAAACAAGACTAATGCAATTTAAAAACAAAAAAAATACACACCTTTTTCTTACTTATGAGGAGCTCGATATTCAAACTGATGTATCTCTATAATTTTAGATCCCCAATATTTTATCTTCAATCCTATAGTAGCCCTCTGAATCTTCTTTCTAATGACATAGATCAGACCCGGTTTGTATTCTTCAAGTCAAATTTATTCCCAATATCCCACAATGACCTAATTATGGAATGGTTCAGTACAGCGAACTTGTATGGCGTGCCACATGTCATTGTTTCCTCCTTCAGCTCTAAAATCAATATACAGGAAACTACAGTTTGTGTACTTTCGACCACTTTTTACATAATTCCAATCTGATGCTCCAAGGGAGAGTTATGACGATTTTCCCAGGAAACCTCTTCAAGATGAAATTCAGGAGCCTGAAAAAACCCTAACTTCCATAGATCATATCTCCAAAAATATTGCGAACCAAGATCTAAAATATTTCCATGAAATTCCTCCACATTTCCTCGCAAATGGGTTTTTTTTAATCTTTTGAACCTTCGTAGAAAAAAATTTATGGCGAAAACTCCACGATGACCTGTTTGAAGCAGCGAAACCCTGGAATCCAAAGCTCTTATACCAAATGTTATGATACTAGCTCACAAAATAGGAGAAAATATAGATCAACACCTTAGAAATCAGCCTCTTCGAGGGGGAAACATCTTTTATATTACATAAATGAACAATTCTTGGATGATACAAATGACAAAACCTCCTCTCTATATATAGGAGTCCATGGGGTCACAATATAATCCTGGCCCACCTAACAATAATAATGTAAGGGCAAAAAAATAACAATATTGGGCTATTATGGGGCACAATAATAACAATATGGGGACTACAGGGGTACAATAATAAAAATAAGGGGGCTACAGTAACAATAAGGGACTACACTAGTAATATAGGGTAACAAAGCATGAGCTCTACCCCTTATCCATGGCCATCACCCTGGTTCCTATGGGCCCTAGATGAGCCCCCTATATCATTAAGGAACCCATGATTTTCCCAACCCTTGGTGGGTGACGAACTGCCCCACCTCAAGGGGGTATCCACTGCTACATATTATGCATCATGTTCTCCATCACCGAGAGCCCTAAGCAGTTATAAATAAAAATTAATCAAAGGTAAAAGGAATATGAATAAGGGTTGAAAATTAAAGGTCGTGAATCGTGAATTTATCTCTCCTACACTCATATACCTAGGTGTGGGCTTCCCTTATTATATATACCCTTGCACCCTGACATGTGGTATGGATAATTCCCCTGATCCCCACTACATTCCATGATTATGTTATTTTCCACCTACCTATTAAAGGATGTACCATGGATATGCCACCCCCTTTAGAGTTTGAAACCACCTAATAGGGTCCTTGGTTAATCCCCTATTGAGCTTGGAGACACTTGTATATACAAAAGCCACTATGGAAGGGAATGCCACCATGAATTTCCCCTTTGATCCCATGATTTGTAAGCATTATTACTTGATTATTATAATTATTTTTTGTATTGGATGGCAAGGGGATGAATTAGATCTTATGCAGGATTGCAGGTGGGTATTGATTTGGGGCTTGGTCTCCCTATATGGGATCCTATCCCTCCATAGGGACACATTGGCACTTTTAGGATGAGAGTTCAAATATATGGTCCTCCTCCATGGTCGAGATTACTTCATGGATCCCTAGTAGCATTAGTTGATTGCTCCTATTCAACTTTTCGGATAAGGATTATGCACCTAGATAACCATGCCTAGTCGGCTCCACTGATGTACCATACACTTGGAATATGTTCTAGGATCTAGACATTTTTGGCACCGTTGTCGGGGACATGAAACGTGTGTTGTGTTCCCCATACGACACATTGAAATATCATTATTGGCAACTCCATTTGAATAATGAAGCTCTAGTTATTCATTGAGCTTCAAAGTGAAGCCACAACATCTATCAAGGCATTTGAATTCACCCTGGTGACTCCATTTTAATCCTAATATGAAAAATCATGAAAAATTGACTATGTAAAAGAGAGATTAAAGTTGGTCCTACATTTACAAAACTCAATGACTAAGACATTCAATAACTACAAACAAATGTGGATAGATATGTTGAATTTTATCAAGATTTATTGGACGATATGGATAAGGAATTCATGCTCATGTTTCATAAGGCAACACAGAAGCAACTCTACATAATGGGTGTTCCTATGAGAAGGATCTTAGTCATCTACTTGACTTTGCTGGCCTAACCTGTGCTTTTAATATTCTAACTGACCTAATCATTGACAAATATTATAATCAGTTGCAAAGCTCCACAAAGGGTAATCAATTGGATGATCAAGGTGAAATTGAAGAAATTTCAAGTGTGAAGGATCAACATAAAATCAAAGAATATATGGAAGAGTGGAATCAATATTATGAAGCTTTAGAGGAACTTTGGGACCCAAATAGTGAGAAAAAGGATGAGTCCCTCTTGAGTCCACATGATGAAAAGATTATTTTTGGGCACATGTTTTGTGGAATATGAGGCTATAGAAAGTGAAGTTGAGGCGGACCTTACATTTCTCAAGGATATTACTCTTGACGGCTCTCCTTTTGAGAACCCTGGGGAAGGTGATCCCATTATCCCCTTGGAAGATTACATTGAAGAAGACTTTCGCATTGAAAAGGGGAAATGGGAAATTGTAGGTCATCAATTTGATCTTTGCTCCCATTTATGATACCGACAAGGAGGATGAAGTTGAAATTGCTCTTCCATTTCTCTTGGGCATTATTTATGATGGCATATTTGTCGATACCCTTGGGAAGGAGAATTATTATTTTCGCTTGCATGAAGAGGGGAAATTGGAAGTAATTGATTCTAATTTTAGGAAGACCCAATATTTGATACTAATAATGATGAAATCGACGAATCTCTCTCTTATCCTCCTTGTGACTCTATATTCAAATCACTTGAGCCTTTAAATTATGATTTTGAGAAGGAAAATATCATTAAATATGAGATTTAACCCTACCCTTTTCCCTTTTGTCCATATTGAGTCTTCCACAAGTGTTTCCCTCACCGCTTTTAGTATGATCTCCAATGACCATGGGACATTTCACTTCCCTAGGCATGATGTTGAGGAAGAACCATCCACTAGATGCATTCATCCTTCCCCATCATACCCCCAAGGTTGTGAATATAGTCACTCCATTAAGCAACCAATATGTTGTCCCTTTCCAACATCTGTAAAGCATAATATTATGAGAAGTGATTGTGATAGAGAGTTCCTAAGGGTGATCATTCATTCCACCATTGTGTACTTAGAGGGAAATACTCGCACTTCTAGATTGACTTATTTTCTTTCTCCTACAGCTTCCTCTTACCTTGCATGGAAATCATATTTTCCCACCTCCCACCCGCTTCATCCTCTATGTTATTGTGCCTGCATTCATGTTGGGATTTAATACACAAGTAATCATACAGGCATGTATGTGTATGTTAATTTTATGATATGTTGGTTGCACTAGATTTATGCTTACACTTAGCTTGAAATTGTATTATATGCATGTTAGGGTAGGATGCATTGCATATTGATTTTATCATTAGAACTAACATCATATGACATTTCTCAAAATATATTAGTTGCATCTAGATTAAAATTGCATATATTTACTTTGATGTTGATTTTACAACCTAATATTAAGCACGAGTGATCATTAGACACCTTGAAAACATGATGCCTCATGTGTTTAGTATTTGTATGTGCAAGTAAGAGGTCTACGGTAACCAAGAGATTGTTGGTGTTCTCATGACCTCATGTTCGAGTAGTCTCGCATAGTTTTTCGAGATCTCGTGTCCCAAATGGAGCCAGATGTTACCCACCACCTGTGGGTAGTATATATGGGAGAAACTATTTCTCCTAGGTGGTACCCAACTCGCAGCAGCCCCTTGCAGCCCCATGATAGCTTGATGTGCCATTTTCTTTACCACCTGAGCTAGCTATGTGATCCCTCGCCCATTCGCTATGAATGTGGGCCTCCCGACCCCAAAGGTATGGCTTTTTATTGGTATAGTTGAGTAGTTTTTCTTGCTTTTCATGAGCACTTTTGGGCATGAATTGGTGGGGGGATTCAACAGAAAGAGTGGGTTAGGCTTGTATTCTTGTCTCCATCGCCTGATTTCATGGTTACCTTTGTATCCTAGTCCTTAGGATCTCCTTTACTGGACATTAGATTTAGGGCTGACACTACAAGGGGAAATCTTGATTTTGGTTGTGTGGTATCGCTTCCTGAAACCACATACATTACTCCCTTTCCACTCATTTGAGCCCCATTCATCTCTTTTCCCATTCAGGTCCGCATGTGTCCACTAGGACCACATAGGGTTAGCCTCCCCCTAACCTTATATATGCCTTGGGTCAGTCTTGGAACGATCCCTGGAGGTTGATGTAGCTAAAAAGAAAATAAAAAGAATAATTTGGCCAATCTCAATAGGAAATGTAGCACAAAATGAAAATATGGTCGACACGTACAAATTTAGTGCATGCGAAAAAGACAAGCATGACCTCTATCCCTTATCCATGGCCATCAATCTGGTTCCTATGGGAACTAGATGAGCCTCCTCTATCATTAAGGAACCCATGATTTTCCCAACCCCTTGTGGGCGATGAACTACCCCACCTCAAGGGGGTAATCACTACTACATAATACGCATCATGTTCTCCATCCCCTGGAGCCCCGAGCAGTTATAAAGAAAAATAAATCAAAGGAAAAAGGCATATGAAGAAGGGTGGAAAAACAAAGGTCATGAACCACGATTTTTTCCCTCCTACAGTCGTATACCTAGGTGTGGGCTTCCCTTATTATAGTTACCCTTGCACCTTGACATGTGGTATGGGTGATTCCCGTGATCCCCACTTTAGTCCATGATTATATAATATTCCACCTAATTCTTAAAGGATGTACCATGGACAAGTTACCCCCTTTAAATGTTGAAACCACCTAATAGGGTCCTTAGTTAACCTCCTATTGAGCTTGGATACACTTTTACATACCAAATCCCACTATGGAAGGACATGCCACCATGAAGTGCCCTATTGATCCCATGATTTGTAAGCATTATTACTTAATTATTCTAATGATTTTTTGTATTAGAGGGCAAAGGGACACATTGGATCTTATGCAAGATTGCATGTGGGTCTTCATTTGGGGCTTCGTCTCCCTATATGGGGTCTTAGCCCTCTGTAGGGCCACATTGGCACTTGTAGGGTGAGTGTTGAGAGCCATGGGCCTCCACCATAGTCGATATTACTTCATGGATCCCCAGTAGCGTTCATTTATTTCTCCTATTCCACCTTTTGGATAAGGATGATGCACCTGGTTCACCATGCCCATCCAACGCCACTAATGTACCATACACTTGGAATATGTTCTCAGATTTATAGGCTTATCCCCTGCAGCATAGGGATGCCTTATATCATCATTCTAGCCCATACAGTTGGTTTATAGACACTTCTGATCCATTTGGAGACCCATGATGATGACCTTGTGCCCCCACACCCACTTGGGAGGACCGCATATTTTTTCTTGGAAAACAAGGGTCCAACCCCTTGTCCACTATGTTGTGAGTCCATTTCTACATCATGGCACCCTTTGGACTTCATTAGGCCTCCTCAAAGGCTCAAAGACTCACTTGGATGATCATTCGACCCTCTTGAAAGGCTTATTTGCTTATTACTGAGCTATTTGGTGGGCTTGTCAGCAAATGTTTTGTTATTTTACACATTATTTTATTTTAGGGGCTAAATTAGGTCTAATTATCTAAATCGAATTCATTAGGAAGTGTATAAATAGAAGTGAGATGAATCATTTGTAGCATCATCACTTGGATTGGATTAGTATCTCTTATGAGATTTTCACACTTTTTGTTGGGATGAATTTTTGGAGATGCACTATGATGTTTGGATTTCAGTATTTCCTTTGGAGAGTCTCTAATGCGAATATGATAAATGGATATACTCTCTCCCTCTCTCATGTAAGTCAAAATTTTGATGTTATTGTTGTTATTTTACTGGTTAGCTCCATGTACATAGTTATCTTTATTCTTGTATGGGTTAAATGTAATGCAAAAATCTTCTTGAACTTTAATAAGTAATTAAATGCATGTGTTGACCTTTGAGAGATTTGACATATTTTCCTAGAGGCACCTCTTAGGTTAAAGACCTTGAAACTTTGTCTCCCTTGCAAATTTTAAGTATAAATCTCTATTGACCTAGTTGTTTCCCTTGGAGAGGCTAGCAAAGGTCAATTAGGGATCCTTATCTCTCAAAATATCATGATATAAGTGTATCTTGACTCCATTAAGCCCAAGAAATAATGCATTGATCCTCGTATCCCTTTGGTGGTCAAATTTACCTCTCTTTTCCTCACTTTTTCAATTTATAGGCCTAACCCTAGAGGGTCACCGAGGGAATCAAGTTAAATTTTTTGTAGCCGTCCAAACACCTTGAAAATTGGTCCACAACTGCATGGGGGTCTTCTCAAGGGGTCTTCAAAATTTCAAGCAATTTCGACTATGGAATCTCGAAATATCGCAAGCCCTAGCTCGAGGATCATTTCTCTCCCTATGTTGATTTGGGTTAGTGTCCTCATTTTGATCATTGCATTCAAATCTCAAAAGAAAATAAGTCCTTTGATCCTATTATCCTCCCCAACTAGGTCAAGCCCCTCTTTGAGCGATCAACTCAATACCCTTGACCTAGTTTGGGTCGGCTTGGTTTCATTATGGTCCCACAACTTTGCAATTCATATTCTACCAAAATTACATCTAAGCCATTTTTCCATAAGGATCCTTAAGTCTAGGAAGCCCCTTGTCAAGGCATATGCTCTAAACAAAGGCTCAAGTGTCCTCTTAGCCCTTCCTAGAGAGCCTATTACCTTTATTCTTAAGAAAGTAAGCCATTTATTTGAGCCTCTCTTATGAATAGGTCATTGGGATCACATTTCATATTATAATTGACAAACTCACTATTGTGATCCTTATTATACAGGGTCTCCTTCCATTGGTGAATGTTCGTAATTGCATTAGGTTCTTTGTATTCTAATTTATTTATTTTTGTTTAGCACTGACATATGCTCTGCGGGATGAGGTAATTTTTTCTATTATCATGTCATGGGTATTTCCTTGAAGATTTTTTGCAGGTATTATATATTCATAAAGATAAGACTCAATGCATGATCTAATGTTCTGAAGAGTGAGAAATGGTAGAATGACAAGAGCAGCAATCAAGGTATAGAACGGTAGTAAGAATTTCACAACATGAAGTCTTCACGTGGGCAGCACTGCATATAATCATTGTAAAGGTATCATTGTACTGAGTCATTGTAAAATAATCATTGTAAAAATTTTACAAGTCTCTATCTGCCAAGAATTCAAGAGGCAGTGTCAGGAGTTCTAGGATCATCATTAGATATTTGCGTCATATTTGGGGTTATGGTCTAGTGTGTCTTCTTCTTCTATATCATTGTAAAGTGGACCATTTTCCCTGGTATGGGAGTCCATTCTTATTTTATTCTTCTATAGGGTGGTAGGGTGGTGATAGGTGGGTGCATGAAGCACCAAGAGGTTCAAGCCTATGAAAAATTTAGGGTGGTAGTGTGGTGCCAAGGTGAGTTGTAGTTCATTAGGTGTTGGGGCATCCGTTCAGTTGAATACTGAAGAATCTCAGGCGTTGGAGCGTCCATCCACTGGGGGTTAGACAAGAATGATTTTCTAGATTCTAGGAAGTTGGAGCTTTATTTTCAATTGGAGTTGAATATTAAAGAATTATTAGAAAAGCATTCATGTGGTTTTTGTCTAGGGGGTTTCCACCTTAAAAATTGTGTGCATTTGTGTTCCTTTTGTTTATTGTTATCATTGCACAAAAATTGATAATAATTGAAGATTAACTAATGATCTGAACGATTAATAATAATACTAATTGAAAGGAATATTGATTCACCACCCCCCCCCCCCCCCCCCACTCTCAGTATTTCCAACAATTGGTATCAAAGCTTGGTTCCTTCAATAGCAGTTGAACAACTGGAAGGAGGTCATGGAGCATACCAAGAATGGTGCACCTCTGTTTAATGAAAATAATTATGCACTATGGAAAGGAATAATGGAGGTTTATCTCTTGGCACAAGGTTATAAAGTATGGCAAACTGTTCAAAATGGATTTACACCAACAGCGGATGAACAAGGTAAGAAGAATTTTGTAAATGATGCAAAAGCGAAGAATATTATTATCAGTGGACTTACTGAATCTTCTTATCATAAGGTGTTGGGTTATAAAACTACCAAAAATGTATGGGACAAGCTTGAGAATATATATGCAAGTGACTCAAATGTCAAAGAAGCAAAGCTTCAAATCTATAGAGCAAAATTTGAGCAACTCAGAATGAAAGAAGATGGCAACATTGCCGCATACTTCCAACACGTTGATGAAATAACCAACACTCTAGAAGGATTTGGAGAGCCAGTTGACGAGAAGACTATTATACAAAATATTCTTAAAACATTACCAGGGAGATTCAACCCAAAGGTATCGGTCTTAGAATACAGTGCAAATCTGGAAAAACTCAGCAAAGAGGAATTACATGGAGTTCTCATAGCATATGAAATGAGACTTGATGAAGAAGAGGGTACTTCACATCTAGAAACTATGTTCGTTGCATCTAAGAAAACCAATAAGGACAAACAACCTTCAAAGGAAAAGACCTACACCTTCAAGTGTGAAGAAAAGGGAGATGATGAAGAAGGTATTTCAGATGAAGAATATGCTTACTTTACAATAAAACTAAAAATTGGTAAGGGAAAATTCAAAGGTAAACTTCCATTGATATGTTTCGGTTGTGGTGAGGTTGGCCATTTCACAGCAAACTGTCTAAACAGAAGTGATGGAAACTCAAAAGGAAAGGAAGGCTTTAAGAAATTCAACAAGCAAGGCAAAAAGAAAGGATTTAAAAGGAACTTTCTCTCTAAAGAAGATAGCTCATCATCCAATGAAGACAATTACAGTGAAGAAGAAGCCAATGAGAGAGTATTTCTTATGGCCAAGCACAATAAACAAGAAGTATCAAACAACGAAGAATAAGGGTTTACCATAGAAGAATTTTCTAAGGAGGCAATCAAGCTTATAAAAGAGCTCAAGGCTGATAAGATTCATTCCAATGCTCTTGAAGAATAAGTTCAAGGTTTCAAAATTGAAGTTTAAAAACACAAATGTATTAAAGAGTCACTTAAAAAGAAGTTGGAAGAAAGCAACCAAGAAAGGGAAGCATTAGAAGCCAAAGTAGTCTCGTTGCGTAAGGAAGTGAAGAAAGGAAAATTTGTCCAAAACTATGCCAACATCTCAAAGGAATTGGAAGAACTCATCAACAATCAACGATCTTACAACGATAGAACTGGTCTTGGTTACAAAGAAGAAGAAGAAGGACCTTCTACAAAAAAAATACAATGAACCTATGAGATCTGACATGCTTGTAGACTTCATTGGACAAGATTCGCAAGAACAGGCTTGGAAGACAATTCCTCGACGAAGATTTCCATCCAGGTACCAACATATTTTTCATGGCTATTGTTATTCATGTGGAAAATTTGGTCATAAAGTTGTAGAATGTCGCATGTACCCTAGGAACCAATAAAATTCTAGGAGATCTGTCAAATATGAACCTCCCAGGGCTCAACGAAACATCAATAGATTTGAACATTTAAGAAATAATATGGAATGTTACAAATGTCCAAACTTTGGACACATAGTCAGAGACTGCAGACTTGAAAATCCTCCAGAAGAATCTTCGAATCCATAGAACAAACGAACATGGAAGAAGAAGAAGACTGATAATTGTGCTCTCACTCTCAAGGCTCAAAACAATAAATATGTGTGGTATGTTGATAGCGGTTGCTCAATGCATATTACTGGAGATAGAAAGAAATTTGTATCTCTGAAAGAGAAGAAGGATAGAACCGTATCCTTTGGAAATGATGGATCTTCAAATGTTATAGGATTAGGTACCGTCACTCTCGGAAGAAAAGATGTTCTAGCCAAGAATGTTCTATTGGTTGGAAACATGAATCACAATCTGCTCATTGTTGGAAAAATGTGTGATCAAGGACACACAATGCTATTCAAATCCACAAAATGTGAAATTAGGAAAGGCAGGTATGATAAAATTGTGGCTACAGCAAGTCGAGCTCCAAATGACATATATGTTCTGGATGAAGCAACTAAATCATGTCTACTAGCTAAAGAATATGAAATTTGGTTATGGCACAAACAAATGGGTCACATAAACTTTGACAATCTTGTCAGGATAAGCAAAAAGGAAGCAGTACGATAAATGTCAAAAATCTCAAAACCTTCCAACACACTATGTGAGGCCTATCAGCACGGCAAGCAGACAAAAGTCGAATTTAAAACAAAAGAACACTTTGCATCACATCCATTTGAATTGATACATACTAATCTATGTGGTCCTGTGAGAACAAAAGGCTTAGATGGAGAATTATATTTCATGTTAATGATAGATGACTATACCAAGATGATAGCCGTCGGTTTCCTAAAGAAAAAATTTGAAGCATTTGAGTGCTTTAAGATCTACAAGGAGTCAATGGTCGAAAATGAAACTGATTTGAAAATAAAGTGTCTAAGATCAGATAATGGCGAAGAATTCACTTCCAAATTATTTCAGAAATATTGTGAGGAAAATGGAATAAAAAAGACAATTTTCAACAACACGAACACCTCAACAAAATGGAGTTGCTGAAAGAAAGAATAGAACCGTATAGGAAATGGGTAGAACAATGTTGAAGGACTCAAAATTGGATAAAAAATTTTGGATTCAAGCAATTGATACGGCAGTCTTCATTATAAACCGAAGTCTTCTCAGAAATAATTGCAACAAGACCCTATATGAATTATGGAAAGGAAAACTAGCTAATGTAAAATATTTCAGAATCTTCGGAAGATAATTTTATATCAAAAAAGAAGATCAAAAGTTGGGTAAGTTTGAATCACGTGTTGACGAAGGTATCTTTGTTGGTTACTCACCAAAATAAAGGCCTATAAATGCTATAATATAAGATGAAAACAGATAGTGGAGAGCATAAATGTTACATTTGACGAAGATGGTGTTCTAACAAATAATGATGAGGATCTAGAATCTTTGAAACTTGAGACAGATGTTGAAAAAGACACAGAGAAAATTCTAGAACAAGAAGCAACTATAAACCAAGAAGAAGTAAATAATGATCATCAAGATATACCGGAACAACAACAAGAATCTCCTCCAAAGAGAACAAAAGAATGGATTCAAAAGAGCCATCCACCAAATCAAATCATTGGTGACATAAATTAAGGTCGAAAGCTTCGTTCATCACAACAAGCTCACATTGCTTTTCTAGCAACCTTTGAGCCTAGTAGTTTTGAGGAAGTCGACCAGATTGAACATTGGGTAGCAGCTATGAATGAAGAATTGGATCAAATCGAGAAGAATAACATCTGGGAATTAGTTCCACGACCAAAAGATAAAAATGTCATTGGGACTAAATGGGTGTTCAGGAACAAATTGAATGAAGATGGACAGGTTACCAGAAACAAAGCAAGATTGGTTTGCAAAGGCTATGCACAAGTGGAAGGAATTGATTTCGACAAAACATTTGCACCAGTTTCCAGAATGGAAGCCATCAGAATGTTTCTAGCCTATGCATGTTCAATAAAATCAAAGTCTACCAAATGGATGTTAAGTCAACATTTCTGAATGACGAATTAGAAGAAGAAGTTTACATCGAACCACCTGAAGGTTTTCTACATTCAGAAAAAGAAGACTATGTTTGAAAGTTAAAGAAGGCTTTATATGATCTCAAGCAGGCTCCCAGAGCATGGTATGCTCGTCTTGATGGATATCTATGTCAACAAGGGTTCAAGAAAGGTACTGATGATAGCAATATTTATGTACAAATAGATAAATATAATTTAACAATCGTTGAGGTATATGTGGATGATATAATATTTGGTAGCAATGATGATCGACTAAGTAAGAACTTTGCTACAAAGATGCAAAGTGAGTTTGAGATGTCTTTACTTGGTGAGCTGACATACTTCTTAGGACTTCAAATATCTCAGCAAGAGAAAGGAATATTTATATGTCAAGCCAAGTACATCAAGGAAATTCTCAAGAAATTCAAAATGGAAGATTGCAAACCCGTCCTTACTCCGATGGTAACAGGTTGCAAATTGAGCATAGACGAATCATTTAAGGATGTGGATCAGAGGTTGTACAGATCTATGATTGGTAGTCTTCTATATGTAACAACCTCCCAGCCAGATGTTATGCAAGCAGTTGGACAAGTAGCAAGATTCCAAGCAGCACCAAAATAATCACATATTATTGTCGTCAAAGAATTCTCTGATATATAAGGGGCACAACAGAATATGGTTTGTGGTATCCCAAGGGTAACAATCTCATTATTCAAGCCTTTACAGATGCAGATTGGGTAGGAAGCGTTGATGATCGTGAGAGTACCAATGGAGTAGCATTTTATCTAGGTGGTCGTCTCGTATCATGGTTGAGAAAAAATCAAACCTCAATCTCGTTATCTACAACGGAAGTAGAATACATTGCAATGGCAGCTTGTTGTACTCAAGTCCTTTGGATGAAAGAAACTTTGCAAGATCTTCAAGTACAATTCAGTGAGCCTATTCCCATATTCTGTGATAACACGAGTGCCATCAGCATCTCTAAGAATCCTATCATGCATTCAAAAACAAAACGCATTCTAATCAAATATCATTTTGTTAGAGAACAAGTCACTGAAAAGAATATCAAACTAGAATATGTTGGTACAAAAGAACAAATCGTTCATATCTTCACTAAACCTTTACCTCTTGAAGCATTTGAATATCTTTGCCAGAAGCTTGGGATTCTCAAAATTTCTCATTATATTTTCCTTATTCAGAATATAAAGGAGGAGTGGAAGTGTGTACAGGTCCGCAAGATGGTTGTGTGTCAGGGGGGTTACCCTTTGCCATTGATGTCAAAGGGGGATAGAATCTTGTAGTTAGAGGTGTCATGATCGCAAGGGGAGTACTTGTGTTTCCATCAATGCCAAAGGGGGGTCTTTTTGATTAGTGGTTGTCATTGATGTTAACCCAAGCAGCACCAGGGGCTACCCCGATCTTGCATGGGAATTTTGACCTAACAAATTACTATATTCGGAGTCAAGGATATTTTTTTTGGTTTCTACTTGTCGAGATGTTTTTCGTTGATATATGGCTCACCATGTAATTCTTCACGGTTTGAGAGATATTCATGTTTGAAGTTAGTAACCCCAGACAGTGGGATAAAACCCTATGGGGTTGTGGCATGACACTAATAATTAGTTGTGGTAATTGAATAGTCAGTAATTAATAATTTTTAAGCTCCTAAAATCCCTCCCACGTTCACTTGTTGAAGTCCCTCTCAACCTAAGCATTTATATAAATTGTGATCCTCATATCCTTCTCATGTAGGGATTTTGCTACTTGAAATAGGTCATCGTGGAATTTTCGCTATAAATTTTTTTCTACGAAGGTTCAGAAGCTGAAATTTTTAAAAGGCAAAGCTAAAATCCTAAGGAAACTTGTGTAAAAAATTCAGATCATGGTGCACAATATTTTCGGAGATATGATCTGTGGAAGTTAGGGTTGTTGCAGGATCCTGAACTTCATCTCAAACATGTGACCTTGGGAAAATCATCATAAATATCTCTCTTGAGTATCGGATTGGAATTTTGTAAAAAGTGGCGGATAGTGCATGGACTGTAGTTTTATGTGTATCAATTTCATCGCTGAATGAGGAAACAGTGACATGTGGTACGTCGTACAAGTTCACTCTACTGAACCAGTCCATAATTAGGCCATTGTGAGAGATTGGGCATAACTTTGTCTTGAAGAATCTAAATTGGGTCAGACCTATGGCATTGGAAAGAAGACTCAAATGACTACTACAGGGCCAAAAATCACATATTGGGGATCTTAAATAACAAAGATACACCAGATGCAATATCAAGATCATAGAAGGCAAGAAAAAGCTAGATAATGTGTTGTCAAGGGTTGCAAAGGACCAGACTTTCTAGGGTAGAAAAGGAAATCAAGGTGCAGTAGATTTAATCTCTAGGTAAGTATATTCTGTATATGCATGTTCATCTCTTAATTTCATTAGGTTCTTTGTATTCTAATTTGTTTTTTTTTGTTTAGCACTGACATATGCTCTGCAAGATGAGGTAATTTTTTCTATTATCATGTCATAGGTATTTCCTTGAACTCTTTATACAGGTATTATATATTCATCAAGATAAGACTCAATCCATGATCTAATTTTCTGAAGAGTGAGAAAGGGTAGCATGACAAGAGCATCAATCAAGGTACAAAATGGCAGCAAGAAGTTCACCGCATGAAGTCTTCACGTGGGTAGCACTACATATAGTCATTGTAAAGGTATCATTGTACTGAGTCATTGTAAAATTTGTACAAGTGTCTATCTGCCAAGAATTCAAGAGGCAGTATCGGGAGGTCTAGGATCATCATTAGATATTTGTGTCATAGTTGGGGTTATGGTCTAGTGTGTCTTCTTCTTCTATATCATTTTATATCATTGTAAAGTGGACCATTTTCCCTGGTACGGGAGTTCGTTCTTCTTTTATTCTTATATAGGGTGGTAGGGTGGTGCTAGGTTGGTGCATGACATCACCAACACGTTCAAGCCTGGGGAAACTTTAGGGTGGTAGGGTGGTGCTAGGGTGATTTGTAGCTCATTGGGTGTTAAGGCATCCGTTTAGTTGACTACTGAAGAATCTCGGGCGTTGGAGCGTCCATCCAATGGGAGCTGGAGAAGAATTATTTTCTAGATTCTAGGAAGTTGGAGCTTTATTTTCAATTGCAATTGAATATTAAAGAATTATTAGAAAAGCATTTAGGTGGTCGTCCCGAAGGGGGTTTCCACCTTAAAAATTGTGTGCATTTTTGTTCCTTTTGTTTACTGCTATCATTGTACAAACACTGATAATAACTGAAGATTAACTAATGCTTTGAAAGATTAATAATAATACTAATTGAAATGAATATTGATTCACACCCCCCCCCTCAGTATTTACAACAAGCAGGAATTTGGAACGTTGCTAAAGTCAACAAGAAGAAGTCTTAAATTGTGGTGCCATTTGAGGGTCGAGAGACCAGTGCAACATCAAGGAGTATCGTTCATGAAGGTTGCACATGTATTAGAAGATCATGAGACCATATTTTTCAGTGTTGGGTCATACAGTTGGTAGATCCACAGATTTTACAGGTGTGAGGGTGCAAAGACCGAGCAGCCATACATCAAATGCACAGGAGTATCCATGGAAAGGTCGTTATTATGCCGCAAAGACTAGGCAGAGCATTACAGAAATTGGGACCAGGTTAAGGAAATTCATATGTTGGTCCATATAGTGAGGGCCCAGAAATGACACATAGGAATTGCAGTTTGGGAGAGGACCAATCGAAATCCACAATATTAGCACTTATGTTGAAAAAGGGGCCAAGCGACCAAATATTTGTCTTGCGAAGCCCCAAGGGTCATAGAGGCCAAAGATCTAATTGATCCATACATATTTCTTGACTGGGCACATAAAAGAGTCGTCGGGTCACACAATCGACGTGGATGATTTTTATAAGGTCATGGTGGGTGTCGTCTGATTTGCAAGAGAGATCCTGGCAGGGTTCACCAAGGGCCAAGAGGCCCCACGATCAATGTGGAACAGTTGAAATCAACTGTTGGGGGCGCACCTCACTTTTATAGTCAACAAAGGAGTGAAGTTAGGTCACAATTTTTTTAATACCAAGTTTTGACTATAGTGTCAACAATTGGATAGAAAAGAGATTGTTTTCTTACTTTTGATTGTGGAAAGAAGGGTGGAATGAACTACCATGGGAGGGTGAATATATTTTCATGCGGGAGAATGGACTCCAAGGAAATTAGGGATAAAGATATTTCCAAGAGGGGGAACGAACTATGCTTGGAGACTGAACATATTTTCAAGTGGGGTGATGTACTGCGGATGTATGAACTACAATTGAAGGGTTTAATTATTTGAGTTATAAGGATTTAATATAAAATATTTTATCTTTCACATATATATATGTAGAAAAATACACACACGCACAGACAAAGGGGTTATAAGTCTTTAAAAAAAATCAATCAGTGTGTTGGGGAGCTTATTATTGGAGAGATATGTGTGGAGATATATTTTGGGCATTAAAATAATAATTGTCTTTGAGGGGGGGATTTTATTTGTGGTTATTTTTAATTTCTTTGGAAAATGTCTAGTGTATTTCGCCTAAGGGATATCACAGTATTCTTGCATATTTTCCCGCTTGATATCTACTGTGTCGATAGATGGGTCTTGAAGAATCCCTAAAAATTCCAAGAAACTTATTGACGAATTAGAGAAAATATGGTATCCTTTAGGCAGTAATACCTCCTCAAATAATTCAAGTCCCACTAGCACAACCGGTTGAGGATGGGCCTCGTTAAAAAGGCGACCCAGGATCAAACCTCACCGGGGGTGGTTGTCACCTTGTGCTAGGGAGAGGCGACATGCTAAAAAAATCGATTCAGCTAAGGGATGGTGTGGCCTAGGTCGAGTTCGATCCCCGGAATACTTTGATGGCTTAGATGCCCCTGGGTCACGGCTCCTCAAGCCACAGGTCAATATTGGAGGATCACAGAAATTTAGCCAAAAAAAATTCCTCAAACCAAATAAAAATTTAGAGCAACAAACCTTTCTCAAAAATATCCCATGCCATATTGCAACAGAAGCATTCATGGGAAGGACAAGGAACAGGAGATAAACTCTTCGCACTTGGATCTAAGTTGCAATGAACAAATTCAGTAATATTCCTTCATAAATAGGAATTATACACAAGTCTATCCAAGATGGGGCTCCCAGAATGGAAGAAACTCAATTGGGCTCTCAAGTCGTCCATGCTTGCTTTGATACAACCCAAATTTTTGGAGCATCCTTGTGAAGAGTTAAGACTCACAGTCACCTCGTCTCAACAAAAAAATAGCTTTAAAATCACCACTACCACCTTACAATAATGATATCACGAGGGAGACATTATGGTTGATAGTAGAAACCCTTCAAGGGTTGGACAATTTCATGAATCTTCCCTCTAAGAAGAGGCAAAAAAATTTAGAACTCATGGTAGAATTAAGCATTGGCACATTCATGCTGAATATGGAATGTGACGACTTAATTTTTAAGATTTTTTAGTACTTTTGCACTGACATTACAACAACTCATCTAAACAATGTCAAAACACACAGGCAAAATATTGTGTCCTTATTCTTAGGCACAGATGTTGACATCTACAAAACACTAAGATCCAAATTGTTGGCCATTTGGGAAAAGAAACTAAGTGTATTTGATTTGGATTTATGAAGTAACGAAATGAAATCCATATATAAATAGAAACACATAGTTGCAGTGAAAACAAAACTTCAATTCATTAATAACAAAGTATTGAAAATTGTTTACATGCAAAATGGAAATAAACTAGCTGGAAGGATGGTAATTTATATTTGAGAAGAGATGTGGCAGTTACATGACTTCTAAACTGTGTTTCAATGAGGCTTCTAAATTGTGTTGCAATGAGGCTCGGAGGCATTTTTGTTATTGAGAAACATTCAAAAACCTAACCCTAGGAGATGAAGCGCCAAAATTCTGTGGACCCCGTAGGGGTTAGTTGTTACATCAACTTCCTAGGGTCGTAACTTTTGCATATCATCTCTATTCAACGTGTACGATACCTCATTACAAATATCTATCCAAGGACAACAACTTAAATTTTAGGACCCAAAAAACTGCTAAAAACAGTGAATTGTGCTACAATTAAGAAAATTGAAGGAAAAAGTGGTGGGAATCCAAGTGGAATAAGCGATTGGCCACCAATATCCACTTGGATCAGTCCTCTCCCATTACGAAGCAATGGTCCCCATTGCATTGAGTGTCTCCATCATATGAGGAAAATTTTGCTGAACTTGGTCCCTAGTGAGCCACTTGCCTTGCTGCAGGAGTTGGCCAGCTTTGACAACCTGATACAATTGGATATTATGTTGGCAAGTGTTCTTGATTTTTGTGTCCATGATCTGATTATTTGTGGTATATTCCACGCAATCTGGGTTGAGCTCTATTGGTGTTAGTTGTTCTGCAATTTCTATGCGTCTAGAAATGGTGGAAAGTATGGTTGAAGGCGATCCATATTGAACACTGGGTGAAAGTCGAGGAATGGGGGAATGTTGAGCTCGAAAGCATCGTCTCCCATAGCCTCGGTGATGGTGTAAGGCCTATATTGGAGTGGTCGGAGCTTCCGACGGGCTCCAGCAAGGTGTTCTTTTTACCAATGCAACAAAACTTTGTCGCCCACCTAAAACTTATGTGGCACCTGATGTTGATCATGTTGATGTTTGTACTTGACAGTGGACTTATACAAGATGTCGTACACCTGTTGGTGGATATGTTGGATGTGTTCAATAAACTTGGTTTCTTTAGCAGCCTCGGATTGTACATGTGTGGATTTTTTATATGCAGTCGCATGAGGCATGGCAACATCAATGGGACATAATGGTTGAAATCTCGGACCCACTTGAAATGGATTGTGGTCATTCGAGCTACGGAGAGCTTTGTTATAACTATGATGCATATAAGGAAGGCTCTCATCCCAATTTCATGTATGCTCGGAGTTGTACATGTGTAGTATGTGCACTATCATCCTATTGATGACCTATGTCTGGCCATCAATCTAGGGATGGAATGTAGTCGACATGGTGAGCTTGGTGTCCAATAATGTCCATAGGCTCAACCAGAATGTGCTCAGGGACATTCTATCTCGATATAATATAATGGTCTATGGGATCCCAAAATCTACCCATATTCATTCAAAGAAGAGTTTGGCAGTGTCTTATGTTGTGATGTTATTCTTGCAAGCTGCCAATATAGCCATCCTAGAAAATATGTCCACGACCAAAAATACACAGTCGTTACCATGCTTGGTAGAAGGGAGGCCCAACATATATTCCATGGAGATGGATTCCTAAGGCTGGTTGGGAGTAGGTAGATTGTATAGACCTTACTTCTTGATAGTTGGGTTGGTGATGGCACAGGTAGTGTAGGATTTGATATATTTTCCAATGTCATGTTATATATTTGACCAATAAAAATATTTTCATCGTAAAAGCACAGTTTTCTCCACACCAAAGTGTCTTGTGACTCGACTGTAGTGTGCCTCCCAAATCATCTTGGCACGCTTGCTTGAAGGAACACGTGGCCTAGTTAGCATAATAATGCTTCTTGGAGATGGAAATCTAGAAATTTCTTTCCATCCACTAGAATTTGGTATGTGATGGCGAACTTTGGATCATTTTTGTACAATTGCAGCGATCTGGAGGTCTCATGGCCACAATAGTTGAGAAAAATAGTCAGTGCTACAATTGGGGGTCGACTGAGGCAATCTGCACCATGATTAGTGATGTTCTTCTTGTATTTAATGTTCAAGTGGAATTGTTGCAAACATGTAGACCACTTATAACGTTGATCGTTCTACAACTTCCCTTATGTCTGTATAAATTGAATAGGTCATTGATCTGTGTGGATCATTGTCTCTTTCCCCATAATGTGATGTTTCCATTGTCGGCATGCCTACAAAATAGAATACATATCTTTATCATAGGTGGAGCATTTCTGAATTGTATTGGAAAGTGTCTCACTGTGATATGCCACTGAATGCCCTTGCTAGGAGAGAACTGCACCAATAGCATAGTCTGAGACGTTTATCTCAATTTCAAATGGTTGTTGCAGGTCGACCTATGTGAGTACAAGTCTTGAACTCAACGAATGTCTTTTTATGGGACCTGAACCAAAAAAACTTTGTTTTCGCTTCACCTTTGTAACCTAACTTGGAGGCCAAGTGATATGAGAGAATTCCAACACGAACCTCCAATAAAAATTAGCAAGGTCCAAAAAGTTGCAAAGCTCATTTAGAGTGGTCGGGGCTGACCAATCCCGAATGACTTGGATCTTAGTCAGATCCACATGCATGCCTTGCTCATTAATCATGTAGCCCAAATATTGGACCTGGTTCATGCCAAAGGTGCATTTCTCCAAGTTGGCACACAGTTTGTGTTGTTACAGGGTTTGAAGGACCTGTTGAATGTGTCGTAGGTGATCTTCCCAACTCTTGCTCAGGATGAGGATGTCGTCTAGATATACAGCCACAAACGAGTTGGTGAAGGACCGCAAAATGTCATCCATCAGCCTCATAAAAGTTGTAGGGGCATTTTCGAACCTGAAAGGCATGACCAACCACTCGAAAAGGACCTCCTTCGATTTGAAAGTGGTATTCCATACATCTATGGGTTCTATTGGAACCTAGTGATAGTGAGGCTTCAAATCGATCTTGCTGAAAAACTTGGCCACCTTGAGTTGGTCAAAAAGGTCATCAAACTATGGGATTGGATCCATGTTCCTAACAGTGATTTTATTTAGTGCCCGATAATCAATGTAGAGCTTCCAAGTTTCATCATTATTTTGTATAAGTATAATCGGGCTCCCACAAGGTGAGGAACTTGGCCAGATGTGCCCTTTTTGTGGCAACTCCTGGATCTACCTCTTGAATTCTTCATTTTCCATAATGGGGAGGCAGTATGTTAGCCCATTTGGTAGAGGTGCTTCAGGAGTCAGATCAACTTAATGTTTGACCCCACGGTGCAAAGGAACCCCTATGGGTGAGGAGAAGATGTTTTTGTATTATTCCATGACCTTATCCACTTACTTATGCTATGTGGGGGAACTCTTCTCGGGGACCATGGATGTGGTCACTATCTTCCCCTTACTTTGAGTGTGAATCAATAGAAAACAAATTTCCTGGTCTGGGAGATGATCTCGCTACATTTCTTAGCATAGGTTAAAGAGATGGTGATAGGCGGGGCTGCCTCTGGTACCCTAAATAGCTTATTATCCAAAGTAATAATAACATTGTGAGGTTTAGACTCATACACAGCATGACGCTTCCACACGTATGGTTAGCCTAATATCACATCACAAACTTCAAGCAAAGCAACATCACATGGTACCTCATTTGTGAAGGGCTTGATTTTGTAGGGAAGGCATCACTGTTGGATAACGCGGAGATCTCGTCCTTGGTGGAGCCACCCAATGGTGCATCATTATGGGTGTGGTGTGGTCAGTAAGCCCAACTGCTTAACAACCTCTGCTAAAATGAGGTTATTTTGGCTCCTCCTGTCTAAAATGAACTACCGCGGAGAACCTTTCACCCACATCTGTGACTAAAAGAGATGCTCCCCCTCCTCTAGATATTCAAGCTCAGTCTTTTGGACCTTGGTGGTGACAACAGTGGCACTAGGTTCTGTGTCAATGATATGTTTCCCCTTATCATTCCCCTTGTTGGATTCTAGCTCAAAATCAGAACATACATCGGACTCTAAAGCTTTCAACTCTGCCACCAATGATTGTTTGGCGTGACACTTATTTTTGTTGCGAGTGGGGCTCTTGTGGAACTCACACCACTTTTTTGTGTCCTTCTTCGTCTTCGTGGTGTCTTTCTTTGTTTGCGGATTCAATGGGTTGTGCTGATCCTTTCCACCTTGGCTTCGTCCTTTGTTTTGCAGTTTGGGGGTGCTTTTTCCCTGCTTCTGATTTGCAGATCCAAAGTTGTGCTTCTTTTGTTCAAATTTTTGTTCAATCTTGGCAACATATCGGTTTGTTGCACCAAGCTAGGAGATGTTCAGGAATCTATTTCTTCCTGAATGTATTTATGCAAACAGCCACGGTACTTGAGCACCAAATGTCACTTAAAGTCTTTGATACCTAGCTTTGTGGATAGAATATAAAAAATATTTGTGAATTCATGCACATCTTGGTCTATTTATTGTCATAGTGTAGTGCATTGTATATACTTTTCCTCATATCTCTCCACCAGGTAATATTGGTCTTTGACAACAACTCGGAAGGAGTTCCAAAAGGGTGCAGCTATAAACAAAGAGGGTTCCTCAGCCCTTTTCTCACATTAAATTTCCCATTAGTCTTTGACATGGGGGGCAGCCTTAAGGAGTGCAAAAGTAATATTTTCCCTATTGGAGAAATTATGGACCGAAAAATAGCCTTCCATTAGATTCAACCATTTATCTACAACATATGCATCTATTTGACCTTCGAATATAGGGATATCGAAATTAACTTGTACCTTGAAAGGGGCGGCGCCTCTGAAGTGACTGTTGGATGAAGATGTGTCATCGGTGGGCATCTGCCGAAGGATATGGGAAAAGTTGTTCATCATCTCGTTCCTTTGCCACTTGAGGGCTTATTTGAACAACAATTTGATGGGATCTCCCGCCCCCTCCTCTTTATTTTTTTCCACCATGGGAGTTTGTCGATGTTGGCATGGATGGTCTTGCAAAGGCTCAACTAGTTCAAGTCCCAACTCCTTATACCCTGACCTCATTGGGGACATGCACAGTAAACAAGGAAAGAGCATACCACTTTGATATCATTGAACTAGGTCTGTGAAGGAACGAAATGAAATACATATATAAACATAAACACAAAGCTACGTCGAAAATAGAACTTCAATTCATTAATAACAAAGAACTTAAAATTGTTTACATGCAGGATGGAAATAAAATAGCTTGGGTGATGGTAGTTTATCTCTAAGACGAGATATGGCGACTACGTGCCTTCTGAATTGTGTTACAATGAGGCTCGAAGGCCTTTTTATTATTGAGAAACAATGGAAAACCCTAAACATCCAAAAACCCAACCCTGAGAGATGAAGCGTCAAAATTCTATGGGTCCCGTTGTAGTTAATTGGTACATCAACTTCTCAGGGTCGTAACTTTGGCATATAATCTTCATTTGACATGTATGATACCTCATTAGAAAGATTTATCTAAGGACAACAACTTTCAACTACAGACACCTACCATTGACTATGAATCTACCTGTTTTCAAAAAATCGTCGTTTAGGACCTCAAAAAAACTATGGAAGTTTAGGACCCAAAAAAGTGCCAAATATACCAAATTGTGCTACAATTAAGGAAACTGAAGGAAACAGTGGTTGGGGTCCAAGTAGAATAGTTAGGTGGCCACCAATATCCACCTGGATCAATATCACTAGTTGCCTATGAATTAGTTGCGAGGTTGGTCATGCAGAACATAAAAATGAGCTAACGAAGGAGCTCATGAAAATTGATGGAGAAAGCAAGAACAAATGGAATAAAAACTACAACAAGAATGAGCTAAGAAGGAAAGGTCTATGATTTATCTGCAAGGGACCTTGGACGCCTAACCATTCATGCCCAGGTAATAGGAGGGAAGCAACAAGGGCAGAATAGGAGGAGATTTCTTCTGATCATGGGGATTCTTCTATAATTGGTTCCACTAATCTTCAAGAAAGCACACATGAAGAACCCGAGCAGTCAAGTCTAGATGATGAGCAACAACATGATGTTATTCAGAGATACTTGCAAGATAAGCCGATAATAATCAACCAACATGATAAGGACTTAGAAGTGCATGGAGAAGGGAAGGAGAAAATTCTTCCAAATGGTATTGATGAGGTAGACTTCTATACAACTAAGTCCATAGATTTCCAGAAGAACATTCACAAAGAATATAAGCAGGCAAGTTTATTAGTGCATCCATGTTTGACAATTGAAGAAGATGAACAACAGATTATTTTCATGAGTGGAGAAGGCCACGGAGAATACATTCAAAGATACTTGAGTGGGAAGCCAATAGTAGTGAACCGGTATGATGAGCATGAACATGAGGGGGAGCATGACAAACATAGTGTGCAGGATGAGCCATCTCTAGGGAGTCGGTCAAAGGCTCAAGTTGGAGTTGTGATAAGTATATGGTGCAGACAGGTACAGAGACATTCAGCAGAGCACTGGAATTGTCAGGAGAGGACTCTGGGAAAAGATTAAGAATTTCAAGACAGAGCTTATGATGTTGAAGCAGAGAATCTGAACAATCCAAGGCATTGTCTTACAAGAGAATGTGAAAATTGAGGATCTCATAGGAATATGTGCCAAGTTAGTGGCTAAGTTGTCTAGTGTTGAAGAATGGCCTGAGTCCCTCATAAGGCAGCAAGAGGAATATACTTGGGAGTCGCAGAGCAGCCCTCTTTAGGGATACATCGACAGAGCTTACAGCTCTATCAGCACACCTCTATGCATTGGAGGAAAAGGGGAGATTTTTTCCCGATGGATCTTATAGGAGCCCTCCATATGGGTTTTACAAGTGAGCCAAGATTGAGCAACAGTTCCACAACTTAGGAGTATCCCAATTAAAATCAAAGCAGTGCAACATCAACATGGTGGGATTGTTCCTCGTATGAGTATGTACACACAGGAGATAATGAGTTGGTACCTTATTGATGAGATGATTCTTGGGAGGACATTCTTAGCTAGGGACATAATACAGTTAGAGTCATGGCGCATGAGCTATGAAGTTAGGTAATGGTGGCATTGGGATCCAAGGGGCAGTTCACACGCCAGTGGATATATTGATGAGTAGTGAACTCAAAGGTTGATCTAGGATCCACGAATCAAGAGATCTATCATTGATTGGGTGATACAGTGGCATATTGTAATGATTCAGTGATTCATATGGGACCTCGATATTGGCACTCAACTACTTCAGACATCCATACTGGTAGACATTTGTGAATTGCTTGAGGGCAAGCAATCTTGGGGCAGGAGGATTTGTTATACTCCCTTTTTCCAATGTGGTCAAGATGCACCTCTAGCATTGGTGGCAGCAAAGTTACGATAATGGTATTTTCTCGTGGTATTTACCATGGTGTTTGTCGATGGTATTTACCCTCCTTTTTAGGAAAAAAAATAATAATAAAGACTTATAGAGAGTCCATCAAGTCTATAAAAGGGGAGAGGAGCAAGGCACTTGGATCATCCGGGATCTGTCTATGTTTGTGTATGAAAAAAAACCTGGTGGTGAAATTTGTTTGGTGGATCCATCTAGGGTTCACAAGTGTGCTTCAGTGTTTTAGCTTAGTCATTTGATGAGTAGCCCTTCATGCCATTGACAGTGGTTTCATTATTATTTGTATTGGCATGTATTGTTTCTCTAATTATTAATAGAAATAAATGGATGCAATTTTCATATTATTACATCGTAGGCGTTCCTCTTTGAAAACAAATCTCCTAGCTGTCACTCTGTAGTGGTCTACACCATTGGATGGAATGTTAGACCATTAAAGATTTTTAGGCTGACAGATTAATAATTAATAGTAAAGAAAAAACTAATAGTTAGAGTTTATTGTTGAATTATTTCTTGATAGCTTAACGATTTCTTGATGGTAAGTTAAAAAAAAAACCACAACAACAAATACGTAATAATAATAAGACACATATATATAAATACAAAGAAAGGGGAGGTGATGTTCTTGAAATTTGTATCTCCAGCAGTGCACATTGCAAGAAAGTAAGAGGGGGTCTTGTACATTAATGAACATGTACAGAGCCAGCCACAGGTGTAAGCAAGCAAGTATGGACACAGCGCTCTCAATAGGGTATACCAAATTTTGTTCCAGGTGTTGTGTGATTTATGTTTATTATTTACTCTTCTATCATATTCCTGCAAATGAATGAGAATTGTGTTGCAAGTAAAATATAAACATATCCCTGTATTTAGACCATTCTTTTGTGCATCAGTGAGGCCTTATGGCTAGTTGTCCCTGGCATTCTGTGCAGCGGTATTTATTTGGCCAAAGGATTATTGGACAGGAAGGCGGCTCTTCAATTTTATTATAGCAGTATGGAAATTTAAATTCCTTGATACAGGTTGATTCTTCAAGTTTTTTTATTGCAAAATATGTATACATATTTTGGATTTATCACAATATATTTATACACGTTTTGCATTTAAGTTTCTAAATACACTTTTTGCATTTATTTATGAGTCTCCCAATTACCCCGTACTATTGTTAATTGTTGTTCTTGTTTACAGGCCTTACGAACTTGCACAATGGAAGTTTCGAGCCAGCATATGTCTCATCTTTGCCGATAGTCTCATCTTGGCATATGTCGTAGCTTCAAAAAAATTGCCACTTGGAATTTTCACAAATGGCAAGGCATATGTCGTGGCTTCAAAAAAAATTGCCACTTGGAATTTTCACAAATGGCAAGAGAGAGATAGGAGTTGTACCTTTTTTTAACTGATTATTAATAATATTTTAAAACAGAAGAATAAAGTTAAAAAATTTGGTGTTTCATTATTATGAGTATTGTTTGATAAGATGGGAAATACATCTCTATTTAATATTTTTGTGTGTTTTAGTTTAAATATATCATTAATAATTTTAAATTAGAAAAAAGGAAATAGAGTTAATTGGTTTGTTTTTAAATAATGTTGTGTGTAATTTTATTCTTTGTGAGAAACATGAAACTATTAGAAGATGTGTGGATCTTTTATAATATTATTTTATTTTTTATATTTTCTACAATATTCATGACTTTTGAATTGATGTATATGGTAAAAATTACAATTCAAATAACAACTTGATTAAGTAAAACATGACACTAGTGAAAAATGTGTGAATTTTTTATAATATTATTTTATTTTTTATAACTTCTACAATATTCATGACCTTTGAATTGTAAATGGTAAAAATTATAATTCAAATAACAACTTGATTAAGTAATTTTTTTTAACTCAATATGAATATGAATATAAATATAAAATAAAATGTGTTATTATAAAAAATACTTTAAATATTAAAAGATAAATATATCTTCATATAATTTGATATATACACTGAAAATTTTAATTAGTAAATATATTTTCCTTACCATTATCTAATTATTATTTTAAATGTTTTTTTATTATAATTAATTTTATTAATATAAAAAATCATATCATATTTCAAATATTAATTAATTTTTATAATTTATAAATTGTTTTCCAGTTTTTTTAGTTGGAAACTGGTTTTTTGATTTTTTGACTGCATATATAAATTCAGCACCATGAAAAATTTTAGGGCACTTCAATTTTGCAGAATTTTACCCATCAAACTTGTGATTTCAAAAAGACAACTTGTATATTTTATAATACTTTTAATTAAAATGTATAGTGATAAAAACTTTCCAAAATGGTTTGTTGAACTCCTCTCTTTCGGCTCCCATTACATCTTTTAATAAAAGTAACTCTTATTTTTAATAAATACTTTATATTTGTACATAATACCCTTTTTTGTACTTACCAATACCTATAATCTTAGTTATCTCACATACCCTTTCCAATGTTATTATTATCAAACATGTGTATTTACAAATGTATTTTTATGTAGTAATCAAATGCAAAACAAATTCAAGTACACCATTACCAATTGAATAGAGAGAAAAAAATTGTAACATTACTATGTTCACAATAACCATATTGAGAGAATTGATGTCTATCTTGGGTGATTTTGGGTGATATGTATTTATGAATTTTATTATAATTGATTTTATTAATATAAAAAGTTATATCATATTTCAAATATTAATTATTTTTCAGAATTTATAATATTTTTAATTAAAATATATAGTGATAAAGACTTACCAAAATCCCATTACATATTTTAATAAAAGTAACTCTTTTTTTTAATAGATATTTGATATTTGTACATAATACCCTTTTTGTACTTACCAATACTTATAACCTCAGTTATATCACATACCCTTTCCAATGTTATTATTATCAAACATGTGTATATACAAATATATTTTTGTGTAGTAACAAAATGCAAAAAACACTCAAGTACACCACTACCAATTGAACAAAGAGAAAAACACTTGGACTTGAAATTGCATTGTAAATAATTTATTTTTCTAGAAACTACACCCTATAACCATAAAATGGCATGTGCATTTCCAATGTTATCATTTATATTGGGAAAGCATAATGGCCCATATCACCTATAAGAATGGGCTAGATAGTGGAGAATATTTGTAGGTGACATTGAAAGACTATATCTTCTACATAAGTGATGATTGTACCCATGAAATGTTTTATGTGCAAAAGTTGTTGATATTTGCATTGGTTAGATATTTTGCAAAGGTTAGTTTGAAAATGCATTTATATTTTAATGGTTCTATCTTTTATCTTTTAGGGTGCCTCATATATGGTTCTATTTTGATTCTATACATGCAAAAGAAGACCACAATGAGATTGTTGTGCACATAAAAAATTCCATATGTAGGGAAGAGATGAAGTTTACAATCTCTAGTTACTTTGTGATGTTCAAGCTATAGTTAAATATTGTACATTAGTGATGAAAGAGTACTTAACATGGTAAATATGAGTGTACATGATTTTATGAGGTGAATGAGGTGGAGATCATGGAGTACCATTATTGTGTTCACAATAACCATATTGAGAATGGATCTCTATCTTAGGTGATACCATTTTGGATGATAGGTATTTGTGAATTAATTCTTATATATGTTTTTTTTCTATTTCATATTGAAATATATTTTTATTATCATTATAATTTTTTAATGTTATTTAATAATTTTATGTGTAACATAATTTATATGATAAAGTGTTTTTAAACATCTATCATGTCATTTATTGGAATTGAATCAAAATGGGGAGAATTGAGCGAGCTGCAGTGCAATTCCTCAACGCCCCCCCTGTATGGAATCCGCGTAGGGCCTCAATCATAGATCTAATAGATACAAAGGTCCCCTTGGGTGCGGTTAGTCAGCTCACATAGTAAGATGGGTGAAACCCAACATAGCCCAATTGACAATTTATATGATTTTATTAGCTTTTTATGTAAGGTAAGAATTATTTAGTAAGAGAATGAAAAAAATTGTTACATGTCAAGTTTATATGGAAAATAACAGAAATTATACAATAAAGAGGGAGACAACAGTGATATAGAGACAATTTATTTAGTAATTAGAAAAAACTAGAATTATTGCCGGAGATAAAGCTATGGGAAGAGAAACATTCCAATTGTAAGGAGTTGAGTTACATGAGTAGTAGTTCACTCAACATAATTCTACCCCTTATTCTAGAAGAGTTGGAGCCGAGAAAGTTCTTACTACCTCATTAGTTGAAGAAGGCCCACATGAGAAAATCAGAAGAGATTCCTCAATGCTATTTTCATTTGACATTCAGACACTACTATTTTTTGTCTATTAGTCTCTTTACCTCTGCCCTTAAATTCAATGACTCATAAAACACTAGTCAAAAAACACTTACCTATTTCAATCAATTGAAAAAAAGGTATTTCAAAAGGGTCACTTTCAACTGTAAGGAGTTGAGTTCCATGAGTAGTAGTTCATTCAACATAATTCTCTACCCCTTATTCTAGAGGAGTTGGAGCCGAGAAAGTTCCTACTACCTCATTAGTTGAAGAAGGCCCACATGAGAAAATCAGAAAAGATTCCTCAATGCTATTTTCATTTGACATTCAGACACTACTATTTTTTGTCTATTAGTCTCTTTAGCTTTGCCCTTAAATTCAATGACTCGGAAAACACTAGTCAAAAAACACTTACCTATTTCAATCAATTGAAAAAAAAAAGGCACTTCAAAAGGGTCACTTGGGGAGGAATCTATTGTTTAAAAGATCAGGAAAATCATTTCATTTCAAAACCAAAATGTACTATCACTAGGGAAGGGAGCTATTACATTTAAAGTTTGTTACCATTCCTCTCACTACAAAATTTGAATGTTGCTTTTTATTTGATGGGAAAATAAATGATCTTTAAAATGCGCTAAGGTCTTGGATTATGATCCTTAAACAAGTCACTAGATTCCATGATTATAAGTTGATTTTTTCTTCTTACTTTTGGTCTTGATGATGTTTGTTATTATGACTAAGGTGAAAAGTTCCAAAGCAGTCGTTCAAAGAGGAATTATGGAAATATGATTCTAGATAATTTACTAATATAAATTTATCTGAGATTAATTAAGCATCTCCAAGGGTTAAAGAAAGCCCAAATCTCTCTTATCCATAAAAATTGACAATTAAGATAAATCTATGCTCTATGTTCAAATGACAAGAGAAGGTGGATATACCATACTTATGCTTCTTAGTAGTCTAAGTACAACGTGTCAAATGTCTCGTATCCATAAAAATTGACAATTAAGATAACTCTATGCTCTATGTTCAAATGACAAGTGAAGGTGGATATACCATACTTATGCTTCTTAGTAGTCTCTTATGAAGTACAACCTGTCATAGTGATAAGTTGTTATGCTATTAAATAATTGTAGTTGTAAAGCATAGTCAAAGTTCCATGAGTAGTATCAAAGGAATTCAACACTGGGAATGTGATAGAAGCAAATCATTCCTTGGAAGGGTGAAGTCTGCCCAACCTGGTCATAAAAACCAAGTGCATCTTTCATTCAGTTAAAAAAAAAAAAAAACACCACGCATTATTAACAAATAAGTTGTTCCACGGCGATTACCAAGATGTATATTTTGATTTAAGAAGTAGTTCAATAAACACAATTCTCCACCCCTTGTTCTGGAGTTGGAGCCAAGAAAGTACCTACTCCCTCTTCTTTCATTTATGCTATTATTTCCTATACTACAGCGTTACGACGTTTCCTTCGCACCACATCATTTATGTTACTCCCTCTTCTTTCATTTGCACCACATCATTTACGTTATTATTTCCTATACTTCACCCTTATGACGTTTCCTTTGCAACATGTGGTGCAATGACTAGTTTTATATTTCATATGACATTCCAAATATGCAATTAAATTGTCATATTTCCTTAACCAAAAATTGCTAGTTTTATGTTACATATGACATTCCAATATCCAATTAAATTGTCATTTTCCTAACCAAAAATTTAAAATAAAACACTATAATATTCTAATTCTCTTCAAATTTTGCTTGTTTGAGATCTTACATTATTTCATGTAATTTCAATTTACTTTTACTTGGAAAAATTCCTAACATGTCATTCTTGTGAGATTATATATGCACCTGCTTATCATATAATGTTTGCTTCATATCTATGTAATCCAATAGATATGATATATGAAACATGGCAAATTTCTCTCTATCTCCGAGATTTTGCTTCATATCCATGTAATCCGCTTCATATCCCAAATTTGGATATGGAACATGGCATATTTCTCTGTATCTCAGAGTTTTTGCTTCATATCCATGTAATCCGCTTCATATCCCAATTCATATCTCATTTCCGGATATGGAACATGGCATATTTCTCTGTATCTCAGAGTTTTTGCTTCATATCCTTGTAATCCGCTTCATATCCCAATTCATATCTCAATTCCGATGGTATATTTCTCTGTATCTATGTAATCCAATTCTGGATATGAAACATGGCAAATTTCTCTCAATCTCCGAGTTTTTGCTTCATATCTATTTAATCCAATTCTCGATATGAAACATGGCAAATTTCTCACATCTCTGGCAGTTTAGGCCAGTTACTAATGCATAATGTGTGGAAATCTCAAGGTTTCGTAGCCCAAAAGGATACGAGGTAACACAGAATTCAGATTTTGACACACTATTTAATAGATTTTCTGAAATGTCATGATGATTTAAAAAAAAAAAATTATTGATTATATGATTATGTGTTTCTCAGATGCTCAGGTAGGTAACCAATTTGTCCTACAAATTCATAAAGCCCTAGAACAATATTTACAGAAATGTAAGACTTTTTAGACGAAAATGTATTCGGCCCTGAAAGACCATTTGATTCTGCGTTGGTCTTTACTATCTTCGGAAAATATTATATTCATGCACAGGTAAGAGGGTAAGAGGCGTTACTTGAAAGCCATGTCAAATGTTGCTTCTAGACACTTTCAAGACCTTCGACTAAATTAATGTTGACAAGTCGCTTGCCGGTAAGCACTTGCCTTATTGGGGTATGTATCGAAAGATCTGCCCCGACTGATCTCTGCTCAAACATAAGAAAGACCCTGACATTACAGAATCCAATAGATAAAATCTAAATGGTAAATGTTAGTTGCCAAAACAGAAGATTGCATTCTACCTTCGTCGAAACAATTTAATGCTGAAACACCTGGAACGAAAAAGCATATAAACAAATGGAAAACATCCCGGCAAATCAAAATTCTTACAACATGCAAAAAAATTGAGAATGGTGTAAGATAAATGTTATCAAATATTCAAGTTACCGTAGGGAAAACAACACTCGATAAAAACCCCAAAATATTTATCTGTCAGCAACAATCCTGGTTGAAGAGGACGAAGAGACCCCCATCAGGGTCTTACACGCCTTGGAAAACCACTAAACCTGAAAATACCCAGTAAACAAAAGGACAAAAATGCACTTGAAAATGCCAAAAACTTAAGATGTTTCGAGAAAAAATGAAGCAACGGTGGCAGAAGATAAATTTGAGAAACACAGGGCATGCGTATAGCTAGGGCAACCGTCAGCTGGTGATGCATGTTGAATCTTCAATATCATACGATTCAGAACAGGTCTATGAATTCATTCCTCATCCGGCGTGCTCGCTATATACACAGTGTTCCCTTTATCTCCCATATTTCATAAAAATCCCAAACCTCATATAAAATTGCTCTTAACAAATCAAAAACCATAAGCCCGTAGAAAATTGAGAAGACGTGAAAAGGAGAAAAAAAAAAAAAAAGGCTTTAAACAAATCAAAAACCCTAATCAGCAAAAAATAAAGGAAGTATAATTGCCCTAGCAAAACCACATCACCAGGAAATCCGCAAACAAATACTCCGGACATATTCATAGCTAAACCATTTCCTTTTTTAAAGGAGAACAAGAAGTGAAGCCGTCAGTTGGTGATGCATGTAAAATGGTCATCCTGATTCAGAACAGTTCTATGAATGTATGTCCTCATCCGACTTTGCAATATCAAAGTTTCAACCCCCCAAAACCGCAAAATCTATACTGAAGAACTATCACTGTAACCCTCAAATTACAAAACCCTGGACAATCTCATGAAGTTTAATCAAAAATGGCAAAAGACGAGGAGAAACACCTGCCTTAGATGTGATAATGTTCCGCATTTGTCAACAGATATTGTTTTTGTTTCCTTTACCTATCGGAGCCGTCCTCATTTATGCATATTTCTCTTCCAAAACCCTAGTTTATCAAACCCTAATTTCGAACATTCCAAGTCTTCCTTAACAACATGGATCCGAGCGTTTGGTTAAACTAATATCATATGGCTGACAAAGTGACCGTCAAATGTCGTAAAATTTTCTACCCTCAATAATCTTAATTAATAAATATTTTTAACATTTTTCATTAAAGTTTCTTAGTGATGGGATGTATACCCTCTTAGTGGGAGGTATCCCCTATACCTTGTTTCAAGTTTTATGAGTACATTTTGGCTTTTGTGATCAAATCTTGGTTGAGTTTTTGGGGTTATTAAATTATAAATTTTGTTTCAAGTTTTATGAATATATTTTGGCTTTTGCGATAAGGTTTAACTAGCAATTGCACTGGGGTGCAAGGGAACGCCGGAAGGAGGAGACCTGAACCATTTTGTGGTACATGTTAGGGAACATGATGAATGTGAATTTATGAGGGGTAAAATCTGCCATTGATTGATTACATGAATATTTAGATTTAAAACTATGAAAATAAAATATGTTGTTTGCTGAAGTTGGAGGTGGAAAGGAGGTAGGTAATTTCATCTCGATGAGTTACATTTTATGATTTTGTGGTTATTATGTTAAATCATTATGTGTTAATAATAGTAGAAGTAAGTTAGTGATATTTGCACGAATGTAATGTAAATTAGAAGCAAAATAATTGAAAATGAAGAATAGGTTTGGTTGTGAATCAATTTATAATCGTATAAGATGAGAGCATATAAAGGAAGTAATTTTTGAGATTTAATTATGTAGGCATAATTGATATGATGAAAATAGATAGTATACAATATAGTAGACCATTGATTTCTTGTCCATTGTATATATATATATATATTTTTTTTGCGAGGGTATCATAGACTTGTATAGAAGTAATGTAATGGTAAAGAGGTTGTAGATGTTTTTGAAAGTCCTAGTAGTAGGCAGTTTAACATCATGGTAGAAGCAAAATGAGTAAGAGTGATATTGTTAAATCTAGAAAAGAATCGATTTGGAACCAAAAGGAGGAGCAAGTGATAGCATAGCACATTGAGGGCGTATACTTGTGCATCGTATAGATTAATGCGAAGGCATCATTGACTTGATTTGAAGTAATGTAATGGTAAAAAGGTTTTACATGTTATGAAAACTCGAAGTAGTAGGCATTTTTACATCATGGTACAAGAAAAAATAGTAAGAGTGATATTGTTAAATATAGAAGAAAATTGCTTTGGAAAAGAAAGGAGGAACAAGTGTTAGCATAGTAGATTGATCATGCATGAAAGTGTTTGGTTGCAATCTAGTCGTAAATACAAGGGGTTGCCCGACAGTGACAGCACCAGTTGACGTCCAAACCCGGGACGCGACTAAGATAGTATGCTCGAAGTTGCCTTTGTGCATCTCTTTCATGCACATGAATGAGGCGACGAATGAATATTTTGATCTTCTTGAGTAGTTGCAATGTTGGGCGCAAACAGTATAGTGGTAGAGTAGGTGGAACCAAGAAGCGTTGTTGTAGAATGAGGAGTGCATTCTCTAGTTGAGTGATTTCTTCATAGAATTTGTTGAGTTGAGAAAGGTAGTTGCGATCCATAGTTGCTGCAAGGGAAGGAAAAGCATATAAGTGAACATGCACAAATTTGACACTAATAATGAAAAGCATAATAAGAAACAAATAGTAGGAACAAATATGAGTTGAAATGATATTGAAAAGTGAAAATGTAAATGAAGCAGGAAATTTGCAAGGTCTTATTATGAGGAACAAGAAGAAAGAAGTAAAAGTGGAATGCAAGTGAACAGAAGGTACCAATAATAGGAGTTTTTCAAGGAGTGTGAATAATAGATTTGGATGCAAGGTGTGCCTCTTCTTGTTTCCTGCGCATGACGTAAGGGTTGTCCTGCATACGTGAATAGCGTGAGTAGGAAAAGGCAGGGGAGATGCAGAGATCATCCAGTGAGCGAACTCTTGAAATAGCTGTGAAAGTGAGCCCTTGCCGGTCAATGTTGCCGATGTCGATTGTTGCCTTATCTAGTGTCATGCCTTGCGATTTATGAATCGTTAAGCCCCATGCCATTCCGAGAGGCACTTGTGTGCGCGAACCCCTTGTGATGGGGGGGATTGGCACAAATGTAGGATTCGAAGGATCCCATGGTGGACCATTGTAGTGAGGGAAGGCAACTACAACAAAGGATGGTAGTTCTGGTGGTGTACAAGCTGGTGAATATACAATTGCACGAACAATGCCGAGCGAACCGTTAATAAGACCAGCGCCAACCCACAGATTGCTTCTGAGAATAACACGTTGGTCAATGCAAAGGAGTATTTTCTTTGATAATTGATCATTTTTTGGTTGAGTAGTTTCTAGTTGCCTCTTTTCGGTAGCATAACAATGTGCAACTGGCTGATTTAATAATTTTAACATTGATTTATTGTGCAGGTCAACAGCGTTATTTGTTGAATAAAGATGCATTGAAGTGGAGAATGATTGGACTTCGGCTTCAGGAAGATTTGTTTGTGAACGTGTCATAAGAAGATTCCAATCAGCAACAATGGGTGTTGCATTGCGAAGGTTGGAGAGGAGTTCGCGGAAGGAAATTTGTGCAGGATTTGTTCCTTGTTGCCGAAAAACTGTTGCAAGCGTAACCACAATATTGAAGCTTTGCCAAAGTGCAGTGCCACGAGAGTTGCCTACATACATCGGCGTGTCTTTTACAGGTGGTAGTTGGCCAAGGTCACCCACAAGGATTATAGAACGTCCACCAAATGGGCTGTTTCTATTTGATGGGAATGCCTCGCGCAAGCGATCATCAATTTGAGAAAGCAATTTAGGACCAATGAAGCTCATTTCGTCAATTAGAATGTAATGAATATGCTGAAGTTGTTCTTGAAGGTTTAGGAGGGATTGACCCTCCAAAGGCTCCATGCAGGATATAAGGATGCGAAGAGCAGAGTGGATCGTCAAAGCATTAATGTGGAATGTTGCAACACCGGTAGGAGCAAGTAGTAGCAGGGGGCATTTTTGCATGGTGGAGCTTGCAAGGAATGCATTTTTTAAGAACTCAATTAGGAACGACTTGCCGGTACCAGCAGTGCCTTGGATTATCATGTGTAGTGCTTTTTTGGCAATGTTGTTGCGGAAGTGCGAGAAGATGATATTGAATGCAATAGTTTGGCTTAGGGACAAGGAGGAAAGGGAATGTGCAAATGGACTTAGGAGTTGGTGGGATCTTGTGGAGGAGCGGGTGGAGTCGATGAAGCGGATCGTTGTTTCTTGTAAGTGTGGAGGGATTGTAGAGTGGCCCCAATTATGGTTTGTGTCAAACTCACAATGGCCAAGCATTTCAAGCTCATCGAGGAGGAGGTTGTTACCTGGGTGGAGTTGAGATAGAAATTTCCATTCATGCATGTCAAGTGTGGGGTCATGGGGAGGGTTGTTTTGGGATGAACAGATAGAGTCGGAAAGGTCCGGGGTGGATGGTTTGCGATAAACATGCCAAGGTTGATATGTGTGTCTAATTTCTTCCCTGTGTGCAACAATTCTTGCATCGGATATGTCAATATCATTAGGGAGGCTATGGAAAGGGAAGTATAGAAGGAGTTCGCTCCAGCAGAAGTCTACATAGGATGGTGATTCTTTCAATGGAATGGAGGTGTAACGAGGTTGAACACGGAAAACCATGGGAGGGAATATTTGTTTCCATGGTGATGTTTTCCGACGGGTGGAGAAGGACCAGGAGCGTGCAACTTCAATAAGAGACAAACTTTAAAGTGCAAGTGGTCTTTGCATGTAGGAGGCAATGAAAGGTGTTGATGGAGGATGACCATCTAAATCATGCGATACACGTTTGAAGACTTTTTTTTTTACATTGAGGGAAACAAAAGAGCGACTACACTTTGTTAGTGGGAGTTTTTGTAGCATGTGGCATGTTTCTTGTGCACCAATGTCTCGATTAGCAACAATTTCGGTGAGGACTTTGCGGACGATAGTGATAGTAGGAGCATCTGGGGGGGAGCATTGTGAGAGGCGTGAGAGCATTTGGTAGTAGCTTTCAGACTTTGCCTCTGATTTTGCTGCATACTTCGAAATGTAGTTCAACACAGCATGACGTGAGAGAACTGGTTGAAAATCAATGTTGGCCCTCCATATTGCAAGTAGCTGAGCATTGTGCACGTTGAGTTTGTCATCATTTCTAGCAGGGGAGTACACCTTTTTGCTAGAATCATCAATGTGAAGAGATGACGTGTTGCGAACCTCCCATGGGGCTCCGTAGCGGCAAGTTGATGTGTTATTTCTTTTGCGTAAACATGTAGAAGAGTGGCAATATGTGTTCCTTTGAACATAATTGAGGACTTTTTCATAGTCTTCTAACTGATTGCTTGCAAATATTTCATGCGTGCTAAGGAGGCATGGATCTTGTAGAGATGAATGATTTATTCCAGGAGCTCGACTGTGAACCGGATGAGGATTCCAAGCAGTGCAGTACTTATCAAAATATTCTGTAACCGCGCGGACATCTGTGGCATTGGTCCAATCGAGATTGTCCATAGCAGGTGCATTTGGAAGCCACAGAAACCCATGGATATGTGCGGAGCCGCGATGTTGCCATTCATACCTTATAAAGGAAGGGGACAGATAGTAAGATTGGATGTGTGGAAGTGAAAGGAATGAAAGATAAGAGAAGGAAGGAATAGTATGCATACCTGCACTAGTAATCCTTTACAAGGAATCCTTTAAGTAGCACCTCTTCCAGGAATATTGTGAATCTGCAATGGATATATTGAGATGCACGATGCGGGTTTCTAACAATGTTTTGGATTCTCCATCGAGTGTGCTCATTTGAATTGGATGGAGGGTTGGAAGGCATCAAATTATGCAAGTCAGGCCATTTTGTATCAGCTGCAATTAGTGTGAAGAATATGGTAGGGGTACCAATTTGAGTGATCATGTCCGTTAGTTCTCCTCTAGCCTTGGTCCAGAAAGAACGGCTTCCACGCAAGGATGACCCGAAACGTATAATTTGGTCTGGAATGGTGGAAGGGGGCGTTTGCTGGAGTTGGTGGCGAAGGTCAGCAACTGTTGCTGGAAGGGTGTTTGAAAGGTCCCTTTTAATGAAGACAGAGGCAGTTGCCTGGCTGCGATGGCGCATGATAAGGTTGTACAAGTAATATCGGAAGCGAGGATGCTGTGCAAAACAATTGTCATTGTAGCGCATTAGATGTAGAGCGTATTCTTTCATATCCACTTTTGCAATTCTTGGTTGGTTAATCATGGGAGATCCTGTGGGGAAGAGGGTGGGGAAGGCCATGGAGAGTAGGCCCTCTGTGTTGTATTCATTGATTGGGGAGAGGCCAATGGTCGGCCATTGGAGTGAATGGGTGGTTGTTGAATTGGACGAATCTATGTAGACGAGTATTTCATCAAGTTCAGAATGACAGTTTGGTAGAGTTGAAACAAAGGAGGATGGGTGGAGGTCAGACGGGCATGAGTGGGGAAGTTCAGAATTAGGAATTTCTGGAATGGCTTCATGGAGTGCGATGGAAGATGTGTTGATATGGTGTAGCATGTTGGAAATGTTGGTAGGTGGAATAGGCAAAGCGGAGAGGGAAAGTTGGTTAATATGGACATCTTTGTAGTATGGGTCGTTTTGTAGTTTGAATTGCAAAGCTGCATGGACATGTGTTCGACTAACAAAAAATTCATAGTTGTTTTCATCATAGCTAGTTTTGTTTACAACAATGATGTCTAGTTCTGACAACATGCGAGGAAGAGAGGTGACAATATTTGTGATATCTTGTGGAAAGCTAATAGTATGACCGGAATATTTCAATTGGCCACCACGGGCATGGGTGACTTGAAGAACGGGATTGACACGAGCAATGAGCATCTCTTCAACTTGAGTTAGGCAGGATAGCACATGTGGTTGGATACTTGGGTCCATGTTATTTGTAGAGGAGAAAAGATGCGTTGATTGTTCGACAGCACAACGGGTACAACTAATTATTCCATGACTTTTTTTTGTTTTCATGGATGGGTAAGCTTCATGACAGATTGAGCAATCTTGGATGGGACAGAGTGCATCGATTCTTTGACGAAACCGAAGATGTGCATGTTGCAGAAGGATGGGGAGAAATTGTTGGGCAGGTGGAAAGGGAGGAACATGGGGTGGCATATGTAAAGGGTAGGCAAGATTTGAAGGAGTTGAAGCGTTTGGAAAGGGTCAGTTAGGAAGTGGAGATGGAAGGGGAAGTTGGAAAGTTTGGGTGGGATGAATGGGGAGGACAGAATTTTGTGAAGGAATGGGAGTATTATTGGTTTGAGAGCGAAGGTTTGGTGGACGCTTTGAATAGAGGAGGCGACGTCATGCATTGATGATGTCTTTATTAAGTGCGTAGTAGCGTTGTTGTTGTTCCCTTTCCACATTGTTTTCTGGTGGGGTTGGCATAGCTGTTGCAAGTAAGGAAAGGTATGTCAAATGCATGAAGTATATTGCGAGTGATTTTTAAAGCGAAAATGTATTTAGTATTGGTTGCTTAGAAATGTGTGTTGGATATTTCAATTTTAAAAAGCATTTATTTTGAAATCAACCACATGTTGCATGTATTGGCTAGAGTAAAGTGAAGACATATTTTGTATTTTACAAAAAGAGAAGAAGTAATTTATGTATTTTTTTTATAGTAAGCATATCATATTCATATGTACATTTACAAAATGTGTGTGTTGTAAAGAATATCAAACAATGAAGGAGGAAAGGTGAAACTATGTGACTAAATGTTCATATATTAGAAAGATGCATTAAAGCATAGTGGAATGACATATTTACAGAACGTCATGAAGGAAGGAGTGGGCGATGAAGCGTTTAGGAGAAGTAGTAGAAAGTAGAAGGGCAATGGAAATATATAGTTATGATTACAAAACATGTTTGGAAAATGGATGAGGAAGGGCAATCAAGGTTTAAGAAGACTGAAAGGGGAACGGTGCGAAGGAATTGAAAATGTGTGGCGGAGGGTGGGCATCTTAGCATGAAGCTATTATGGGGAAAGTATGTATTGAATGAGAGGTGGGGGATAGATGAGTGAGAGCAAGAAACAAGCGGTTAGAGTTTCTGTTAGAATGGGTTGGCGAGGGGAGGGCTTGATTGCAAGGCCTCTAGGAGGGTAGCCGATGCCTCATCATACGCAAGTTCTTCTGCATGCATAAGAGTTGGGCGTAGGCGTTCAACACCGTTGAATCTATCCGTCTTTAAAGATATTGTGAAGAGGAAATGGCATCCTTTGACTTTGTTGTATATGTCAGGAAGACTTTCAGGATCAGTTGAGAGGAGGCAAAGGTCCTTTGCGGAGATGCCAAGAAGGGCAGATGCGGCTTCGTCAAAAGCAACAACATTGTCGAGGTGGCCAGTGTGGTCTTGCAATTGGAGTCGGAGAATGTAGCGATAGTCGCATTCATTGAACGAGCCTTCACATTTCGAGCATCGGTAGGTGTTGTCATCTTGTCGTAAAGCCTTTCTCATGCATTGGATGCCATCAATGAGTAGGGGACATGCGAGGAAGTAGAAGTCATCCATGTTAATAGAGGTTGCAGTAGCACGAAGCGAAATCCACGGGATAGTTTCCCCAGGTTGCATTGACAAAATGTCGACAACTGTTTTTGAACTCAAAGGCCTCTTGGTTGTACTTTTGTATTTGCGGCTGAGCGACGGCGAGGGTGCTTTATTTCCTTCTCCGTCACACCATTCTTTAAGTTGTTGTGCTTCAGGGACATCTGGATTTATAAGTAGTGAAGTCGTTGGGATTGTGCTGATAGTTTGGCCATTGAACTCGACAATCCTTCCCCTTTAATTGCAAGCACATAAATTTCACGAGCCATGCGCATTTCGGAGAGTGCACGCCCTTCAACATGGCAGTGTTCTCCCCACAAAGTGACATCAATGCTGGTCCCAGACATATCACGAAGAGTTATAGTTTTCTTGGGAGCTTCAGAGCCATCACGTTTGCGAATGGTAGATGCAGGAGACAGGGAGGCGACAAGACCTATGACATCAACAATTGAATTAGGGGGTGAATGTTTGAGGGAGCTTATAGGCACAAATTGATAGGTATGGGAAGGAATTGTAAGGTCATCAGCGAAGACCTGTGACACTGTTGATGAAGAGAAGAGGAGGATTTCGAATGGCCGTTTCAAATGGTTATATGAAGGGTTTGGGATCTTTATGGTCCCATTTGCAACATTGTAAATGTGGCCAATTTTGATGAGAGCATGTAGGGATTCTGCCAACTCATTAAAGGCAGAGACATGGATTTGATCGCTGTCGCGATCGACAAGGTCAAAGCCTAGTGATTGTCCAGTGCCCCGTGCATTGTTAAATTGACGAAGGGGTGTCCTTGAAAGGACTCTGCCTTGGATGGACCAAGATTTCCGGGTAGGGGAGAGTGCTTTAAAAGGGAGAACAGTTGTAGATGATAGGGTGGAGTTTTGGGAGGACAAGGAGTGAATGTCAAGGGAGGGTGGCGGTGAAAAGGGAGACGAAGAAGAGGAGGTCGAGGTGGATTGGTTCATCTGTTCTGTGGAGAGAATAATAGGGGATGGGTCCCCAACCAATGGTGCATCACGCTGTAGTATGTCAAGATCAATGAGACAAAGTGACCTGCAAGAATGAGATATTTATTAGCAAAGAGGGGAAGTAAAATGTTAGGAAGGAGAATTCAAATAAAGAAGGGACGTAAGAGGAGAATGATTAAAGGGGAGGAAGCGGGGAGGTGGCATGTGCGTAGCTTACATGGAATGATGTGCATATGTGCACGAGCTTTTTTTGACGCGAATTATTGAGCCTATTCACAACTCCTCATTTTCTGCAAATGTTGTATGTGAAGAAGGAAGTAGAACGGCGTGCTTGTGAGTACCATCAAACAACAATACGCGGTAGCGAGGCGTTGTAGCTCGAGCAGAAGCTATTTGTTCAACTGCAATGATCTGTACGGTTGGTTGTAGGTCGATACCACCAGCAAGGAGCGACGAGAGCCCATTGCAGGTCAAGGTTGTTTCCATGGCGATGCAGTTGGCTTCGTAAAACAAGGTGCTGCTAGCGAATATAAATATGAAGGTAAAAAAACTAAAGAAGAGGATGTGTACATAAAGGAATGAAAACTTCTAAGTTTGCAATTTAAGAGAGTTGAAGGAAATAAACAACAATTGACAACATTCATATAAACTTTTTATTAAACTTTTTAGGTGCTCAGCTTAAAGCATAAATCCATTGTGCCTTGAATTTGATACCTTTCATGTTTTAATGATTACAAATTTCATTTCTAGAAAAGAAGAAAAGTTGTCTAAAATACAAATAATGCAAAATTCATGTTCAAAATTAAATGATACAATTGAAGATAATAAATCATAGATTATGGCGTCTAAATTTTCTAAGATGTATTGAAACTAATTAGCTTAAAAAAATTTGTACAACATTAACATTACTTTCAAATAATATGTATCAAGAGGAATTGTAAATATATTTCCATTGTTAATAATTTAGTTTTATGAACTAATCATGTTGATTTTAGATAAATTTTCAATATGTCTCGATTGTTAATAATATAATTTTTTATTTTCTAAAGCAGTTATCTTGATTTGTGTTTAAGATTTTTTCCCATTTCAAGACTATGGAAGAAAAGATCTTCAAAATAGGAACAATTTGAAGTTGGACAAATGCAAAGTTGAAAAAGGTTAACATTTTCAAGTTAGACAAATGTGTAAAAGGTTAACATATATATTTTGAAATAATAATTAATGATTTAGTAAAAGTACACTTTATTCAAATCTCTACTATGACCTCTGACGTTCCCTTCAGAGCGACAGATCATACGTTTACAATCCATCCTCGGCAACAGGTTTCTATTTTTCCCAATCCATTCGCTTGGATTTTTAATTTTCTATATTAATTGAATTTATGTCATTATGACGACCTTACGTCAATTATAGATTCTGGGAAATGTAGTTCAATGAAATTAAACGATTGCATTTTGATGCATAATTGCATGGCTATCAGCCAATGTCTTGCCACAGGAACTGTGATGGAAATCTCAGCGGGGATACATATATAGCGCTGCTCTGCCTTGTGTTTATTCAAAGGAAGGATCCATCTTCTGAAACTGATCGTCTTGAAACTCATTTGGGACAATGGAAGGGAAGAGATGAGTGATGAAAATTGGGAATTATGAGTTATTGGGATTTCTTGCAGAGAAGGAGAATGAGGGGTGAAGAGTGAAATTGAATAGGCAGCCAAAGGAGCCCTAATGGGAGTAAGCGGTGGAGTTAAGGGGGGGCTACCAGAGGAAGACATGTTGCTGCAATTATGCCCCAGAAGATGAGAGGGGGGCGAAACAGGGGTGCCAAATTCTGTACTCCTTCTGGATGAAAATCTATCAGCCTCGGCGTCGTAGAATATGCAGGGCCCTTCTGAATCATTTGACATACTGCGAAAGTCTTCACATTCATTTCTTGAATGTGAATCTGCCAGATGGCAATTTCGCCATGGCGAGGCCGAGCATGAAGAAGGGAAATCGAGTAATAATTATTTCATTAATTTCCTATTGTTATCATTATAATATTAGTATAATATTAGTTTTATTCAAACTGCGCTAATGAAAGCGACCCTACAGTTATTTGCATCGCATGTATAGTATATGGCATCAAGTGACCAGTTGGCTTAATCAAATCCCTGGAAACTATAAATAGATTTTAATAAGTTCGATTTCATCGCGTGTAATTACATTTGTTATATAATGCACAGACTGACTTAACGGTGGACTTCATGCATGGTTGCGCTTTGCATGAGGCCCACGTGCCTCTGGCTCTCTTAAGCAAA